>VZUI01091286.1:0-66736 GCA_013401135.1 Cettia cetti
GGCGGAGGAGGAGGCGGAGGAGGAGCCCGGGCCCGGCCGCCCCGCAGAGCCCAGCGCCGGCCGCCCAGCCGCAGCCATGGCGGAGCAGACCTACTCCTGGTGAGCCGCGGGGCCGAGGCCGCGGGGGGCGTCCGACCCGGCCGGGCCGAGCCGAGCGCGGCCCCACGCGGGGACGGTGTCCCGGGCGGGGGGAGGACCGGCGGTGGGGGGCCGCGGCGGCGGCCGGGGCACGAAGGAGCTGCTGGCGGAGGGGCTGCGGGCTGTGAGGGTTCAGCGCGGCTGAGGAGGAGGGATTAGGGGGAAGGGAGGAGGGACGGGGCGGCCGGGCTGTGCGGGTCCCCCCCGCCGGCAGCCGGGCAGCAGGAGAGGATCGCCGGGAGCCTTGGCGTGGCTGTCAGCCCCTGTCCCGGAGGGCTCCGTGTGAGCTGATCTCTGCACGGTCGGCGCTGCGATCCGCCGGGCCTGGAGAGGGACAGGAGCTCGTTCACGGCTGTGAGGCTTCGGGTCACCTCTGCCTAAGGGGAGATTGATGCCAGGCTGGTAAGTCGGTGGCATGTGTGTGTGTTTTCACCTAGCACAATAGGCTTGGTCTGTGTACAGGAAATAGAACAACGAGGAAGAGACCAGTTCCTGTGGAAAGACATGAAGTATAGCAAATGAGAGGGCATTTTTTTCTGTGTCCTGACTCTTTCTCGGGCCTAGCTGGCAGTGGATCAAAGAGACGGGGTGCAGTTTCTTGCTATAAATCTGGGGGGTTTGTACTGTTGTGGATCACAGCCAAAATGCCTCAAATAATTTACCTGCGCATCATCTCTATTGACCTGACCACTGCAGCAATTTATTGTGTTATTCTCACTGCATTTTGCATCCAGTGATGTCATCCAGAGTTGTTTCTTAGATTTTGTTGAAAGAAGTTACTTGTTTTGAAAGAAGTCCCTTTTTTAAAAAGGAGTTAAATCTTAGTTTTTGACCTTGGTGTGTGCTGAATGTGGAGAAAGGATTGAACATGCAACAAATATCCGTATTCTGAATGGTGCCATTACTTTCCAAAACTTGGAACCCAGTGGGGATTTCTGTTCTGCCACATGTTGAGACTTTGGCAGCCCCTTCTTCCCTCTCCTGTCTCTTCTCTGTCAAGAACCAGTATTTGTATTGGTCTTCTGCTTTTTAGATTTTCTTATTTTGCTTCACAAGCTCAGTTCAGGCAGTGGTCTGGTCTGCTTTAAAACAGCAATGAAAAGACAACTGTGTTGACTTAAAAGATTGTTTATGTATTGACGCAGTAAATGAATATTGGTACAGATTTAGGCGGTTTAATGTAGTTCAGTTAAATGTGTCTTAGTGTGTTTTAATTGCAGAATGAAATTATAAATTCATGAACTCTGGGATTTGTCAGTTTTCTGGAAAAAAGTAAATGAAAGAAAATGTCAGTTATACGTTTTTTTGATCTCAACTCATTTGCTTTTTTGAATGAGTGTTTTTGCCATGGCAATAGTCTAAAGGGAGGATTTTTAACAGAGGCCGGGTGAAGGATTTTCTCTTCTGTAGGCTGTGTGTTTTAGGGAAATGAAATTGTGATTTAAGGTGTTCACTGTGTGCTAGGTGGATCTGAAGAGTAGAAGTTCTTTCCTACAGTACTGAGGTTGTAGCAGAATGAGGACATGATGCTTATGTCTTAAAACACTATAATTTTATGTCTGTGTTCTCTGTGGTGTCCTCATGGATCTGAGGTTTCTGTCACTTTGCATTTTTACCTGTAATTGACCTTGCCTGGGAGCTATGGGAGCAGTGGACAGAGCAAAAATCCCATTTCAGTCATGCTCTCTTCATCTCTGTGGATATTTCATTACACTTCTAGCAACAGTCTTGCCTTGGTTTATTTACAACTGTGGTAATGCAGCTCAGCATAAAATTGGCCAGTCCTTTAGCATTTTTAGGAAAAGTGTGCAGTTTATCAGCTGAGGGGTCTGGTGCTCGTGTGCAGCAGAGCTGTGCCCAGGAGCTGGTGCAGGAACTCACTTTGGAAGTTGGCTGATCCCTTCCTGTCCATTTGGCAGCCCTGGTCCTTTCTCTGTGTTGCAAAGGCAGCTTTCCAAGAACAGGTGTGTTCAGTGGTGCAGTGTCCAGCTACTGTCCACAAACCTTATTTCACATCTGAAAATACATAAGCTGACATTAAGAAAAATCCTTTCACAGCCCTGTCTCTGTGTGGCTGTAAATTGGTTCCTGGCTGCAGTAGCACTTCCCTTTTGTCCAGGTGCATAAAGCTTGGTTACATCTTTTGTCCCTAACTGTCTGCACGTGTTGTTGAACCACTGTAGCTTCAGAAGGTATGATAAAGGCTCACTGTGGGTTTGATTTTTTGAAAAAAAAAAAAAAAAGCCTTGGTTGTGTTAAAAATACTTTGAAAAAAGGTACTTGCCAGCTGTGATTAGTGGACATGAGCACTGGCAAACATGAAAAATCGGGCTTATTTCAGCAACTGACAGTCTTGTTAATGATGTTGTTATCAAGAGATGAGAACTAATTCTCATATTGATACATTAATTGGTTTGTAAACATGAATCTGAGATTTTAAGGTAATATATTTCTTTTAATTTCCAAGTGGACTGAATGCAATTACCTTTTATTAAGGTATTATATGAAGGGGAGACTTTTGCTTTTTCCCCATCTCTGTCACAGTTTTAAATACGTGAGTTATCTTTTGACACTGTTTTTGTAAGATATTTCTTCTGAGAACTTTTTTTTTAGTGATGCCCACACCTATAACCATGTGTACTTTTATTTAACTCTTTTTTAGTGTCTTAAATCAGCTTGCTGAGCCTAGAGGTGGCACCTTTCAGCTAGAGGTGTCTTATCCTGAAATAAGGCTCTGCTGGAAGTTTTGCTGGTGCAAAAGAATACTGTCTTCCTGGAAAAACTAATTTTAATGTGAAATGTGGGAAAAGTCCCAGATGGAAGTACTCTTTCAAAGAATATAGACTTTTTAAAAAGAAAGGGTGTTTGAATCAAATGCTTGTCATTAGTGAGTAGAGAAACGTTCTTTGTCAAGTTCCTGCAATAATGGAAGGAGAGCTGTGTAGGATAGTGCTGCATGGCAAGGTTGTTCATGATTTTGTAGATTAAATAAGAGCTAAAATTAGTTTTCTGCAAGCGGAATTGAATGGGAGAGGAAAGAGGCTGTTGAATACCCATTTTCCCCTTGCTTCCTGTCTGCTCCAGCAAGGAAATGGACCTGGGTAGTGACAAAAGTTTCTGCTGCAGCAGAGGAGGGAAAAGTATGTATATATATATATGTGTGTGTGTGTGTCTGTGTGTGCATGTGTAAGAGATTAGTAAATACCAAGAAATTTATCTTCAGGCACCAAGCGATTGGAAGTATGACAGCAGATGAATATGGAAGCAGCAGGACCCAGATCATTACTTTGTGAGATACTTGGTCTGTTCTTAATTTCCAGCATTTTGTGATGATGTTTTTTGTGCTGGAGCCTATTGAGAAGGCACAGCACCATTCCTATCTTGTTTATCTTCAGTTAGTAGGTGTTTAGTGTTTTTCAAGGCCTGATGTAACACCCCCTCCTTTTTTACTGCTGGCCAGTCTGGCAATAGAGATTGCTTTGTTCTTTTTTTGCCCTTTGAATGCACAAAAGATTTTCACAGCTTCCTTCGTTTGTGAAGAGGGAAGAAGGGGATTTCTGCACCAAAATCGAATGTATTTTTAATATACCCTTTCCAAGAGATTTGTATGAGAGTAATATGGATTACTCCGTGTATGTGTGCCCTCTCAGGGTGGTGATTAGGAGATAGACTGGGAGAGCAAGCTAAGAACAAAAAAAGAAGGCACTGTATTGAGTCACTAATCTTAAAAACAACTGAACTCCCTCTTAAATGTTATAATCAGTGGGATGATTCTTGTATTAGCCATCAAATGTTTCATGAGTGAAATGGTGATATATTTAGAAGCTTCCCTTCATAATGCAAAGGGTGTGGAAATTAAATCTAATGATGTGTCAGAGTAATCAAACTACAGGGTTTTGGAATAAGTGTAAGTGCACAGTGCTGTCTTTGCTCCTGGGAGAATTCAAATTGGTTGGTGTTAGAAGGCTTCCTAGATTCAGAGGTCTGAGAATTTGCTTTGATTGCAATTTAGCATTTAACATGCTGTTGCCATGAATTAAAATGCAGTTTCTTCCAGAAGACTCAGGTGGTGCTTTCAAGTCTTAGTTGGCTGGATTAGATGTGTATGTGGGAGGGCAGGGAGTAAGAGGAGCTACAGCTTGTTGATAGAACTTGTCAAGTACTAGTAAAATAATTTTTTGCATTCAAGATTTTTTACTTGCTTGCTCAGTTTAGGTTGGGAGACTTTAACTGACTAATTAAGGTGTTTTGAGGATGGGAGGCAGGTCACAACAGAAAACAAATAATTCACCTGAATTTTTAAAGTATTGCACTTGATAGGCAACAGATTGCAAAGCACATAGATGAAATTCTGTTGTGCTGCTGTCAAAAATCTGTCATGAAATCCTGGCATGCAAACCAGGAGTTTGGCCCTTAATCTTACATTTTTCAGGAACTGAAATTACCGGCCACATTCCATTTTATGGATTGTTAGGAGCCTCCTGAGAACAAGGATGTCATTGTATGAACGTGCGTGAGGATCTGGCATGAAAAAAGTGACTTAAACCTCGGTAAATTTGAGAATATCAGGTTTAGAGTTCATGTGTTTGTCTTTCAGGACCAGTCTCACTTCACTTGTTTGTTACTCTCCCTGGAGCTTTTGCTATCTCAGGCTGTGTATCATGTAGACAGGGCACTGTCTACAGGCAGCTCTGGGCTGAAAGACAAATAAAGAAAGGGCATAGGATTAGTAGAAATTTACAGTTACTTGAATGTACGTGTGTGTAGTGACTGATTAGCACAAGGAAAAAATCCTCCTGTCAGTGATTGCTAATTGTAAGGCTGTATTTGTTAATATATTAGTAATTCTTTAAGAGAAAAATTTAAAGTGGAAAACACAAATCAGTTTTCACTTGGTGCTGGTGTGCAGTACCTCATTTAATTAAGATTTCTGTCACCTATTTTAATTAAGATTTCTGTCAGTTCTGCATTTAACCTTTTCAGGGTACTGTGGAAATAGAAGTTAATGGTTCCTTTAGTTTTACCCAGTGACTGGAGATCTTGGCTAGGATGCAGGAGATCAGTTCCATCCCCAAGGGCTTCTGGCCTTGCATCTCTCACCTTCTAGGGAGTGTTCTCATCACCAAACTATGAGTTATTCAGAGGCTGAGCTTTGTGTGTCCACTTGAAGCTGCTTCACTTCGTATAGAATACTGTAAATATTTGCTGGGCCAGGAGGCAGGCATGCCTTTCTGCCTGGGATTCCAGGGACCTGGATTCCACTTCCTGCCTGGATAAAAACCTGCTTTGGAAGACTGAAAGGTCTGTAGTTTGTGGGGGTAGTTCAGGCTGCTTTTCTAGGCATGAAAGGTTGAATGTCCGTGAACAGAAGATGACCTGAAGATTTCCTGTGTCACAGGTGAGTGCTTAGGTGTGTGGATCCACCAATATCAATACTTGTTCTTGTGGTTTGTGTGAGGTTTGAAGGACCTGAGAGCATCTCTTTCTTCTGCCGAAGCGTAGGATCCAATAAATGGCTTATTTTGTGCACTTTGGGATTTTGGTATGAGTTAAGCAGCCTGATGCTGTTGGAATTTGAGGAATTTTGTGGGGACCACCAGACAAATTAATTGAGGATATTGAGTTCTTTTGAGATAAGTTGTGTTTTGGTGAATACCACCGTTTTTAATACTAGATTCAGTTGCTGAAACTCTGTCATTTGTCACGGAAACACAATGCCAAAAAATGGGTACTTAGGAAAACTTCCTACAAAAAGTACTTTGAAAAATGTGTCATACTTTTTAAAATGCAGTGGGGTTTTATTTCCTAAAATTTGAAAGAAGACCAGAACAGACTCTGATCTTTTTCAGTATCTCAGCTTTTTTACTTCATTATTTTGATAATGTGATGTGTCAGCATCTGTGGCACAGGTGCCGTTGTTTTTATTGCCCTTTGACATTTTATGATGACTCTAAGCATTGTAATATACTCTAAAAGCAAATAATTGACCCAAGCTGTTTAGTCAAAACAATCTAATTTGATTCTGTTGACATATGAGGAAAGTTTCCACAAAGAACCAAGGAAATTTGTAGAAAACAGTTGTGCACATTTTCTTTCTGGTGCTGCCTTGCTTTAGTGTCAGCGATTAGGATTAAAATTTGCAGCGAGTCAGGCAGCGATGGGCGTTGTGTGGAGTGAGGCACAGGCTGGTGTGTGGCTGGATGGGATCCAGGCAGTCAGACCGACTCTGAAAGGTGATGATTTAATAAGATTAATGGAGCATATGTGTCGATGCAGCACTTGCTGATCCCCTTTCTCTTTAATTCTTCCAAGGATGCTTATGTTGATGATCTCTTCTTGTAAATCTTTTGGTGTCTGTGCCTGAAATACTCTGATCTGCCAGGCCTGGGTTCTCCCCTCGTGCTTCCCGAGAGCAGCTCAGCTCTCACGATACATTAAGTGACTCTCTGTCCACTAGAACCACCATGATGACATTATCCCAGAGCTCATTAATTGTGTAGCTGTGTTGCTGTCATCTTCATTATTAGATTCTGTTGAGTATTTCCTTTTTGGGCCAGACCTACGCCTCAGGTCTCAGATTCCCTTGGAGAGCCTCCATGTCTGTGTGTCACATTAAGTGGTAGGGTATAGGCAGGGCTGTCAGAAAGTTGGAATGTTCTGCTGTTTTTTGGAGGGATACTTTGTAACTGATAACTAACCTAGTGAACATTGTTAATATCTTGCAACAACAGGGATTCAAAATAATGAATGTATGAAATAAGGTTGAAATGACTTCTTTTTTCAGGTTGTCAGAAAGAAGGTTCTTTAAAACCATCACAGCCAGTGTCATAAAGTAGGGGAGAATGCACTAAGAAGATGATTCTGTATTGTACAGTGTTATGTTTAAGATTCCTCCTTTATTACTTAAGTTGGCAATGTAGAAGTTGGAGGGATAAAATCATATCTCAGAGTTTGTATATGGTAGCATTTTCCTTGACCAGTGAAATCTGAAGGGAAAATTGCACTGTTTGACTCTCATTTTTTTCCTACTGTGACTCCAGGTTTGAATGTTCTTCCTTTACTTCCTGTAGCTAGTTCATAGACTTTTGACCCAAAAAGTTATTTTCCCATGCAGGTGGGTACGTAGCCAAAGACTGTGAAAGGATTCTCTTCCATTTTTTACCATAACCTTGTTCCTGCAGGTGCCTCCACAGGAAAGGTGTGTGGGGGAAGCAGGAGGAGACCCAGGGGCTTCCACCCTCTGTTCATACACAGCCTAACTTCAGCCAGGATTTGGCAAGCTTACTTTACCTATTTGAGAAATAGGTTCAAATCTAGATTATTCTTCAGTTCACCTAAAAGGAAAAAATAGTTCTGTGCAGTGTTAAATACTGACTGTTAAATCTAAGCATCCTTAGTCCTCTTTAGTTGTACTCAGTGCTTCTCTGCTTGCTGATTTTGGAAGTCCAAATTTCCTTCTTCCTTCCAATGGACTCTGCTGTTTTTTGGACAGAAGTATCTTTAAAAAGTCCTTTTGTTCATCTGATAAGTAGCAGATAACTTCTAGTAAATTTGCAATGATACATAATTTTAAGTATATTTCAAAGTATTTTCAGAAGTTTAGAGATCAACAGAAATGTTAAGAACTGGTAGTGTTTCACTGAATCACAGAAATCTGGGAGCTCTGCTTACACCATTTTCTCATGACTCTAGTACTGCAAATAGCAGCTTCATGTTAAAATAGCAAAAACTTGTACATGTGGATTCATGGTGCAGTGTGGTTTCAGGTGGTACAAAAAAAAATCAGGTGATCTCAGCATGTAAATTTGGTGCACGTTTCTCTACAGCACTGATATTTCTCCACAGCACAGAGAGTTTTGCAGAGAGGATCTCTACATGGGTTAAGCTAGTAGCAAGTGTATAGCCTCAGGATTTATTTTAATTTCAGTCATTACTGGAATAATAAGCCCATCTTATTATTCCAATAATCAGTCTCAACTGACTCCAGTTGAGATAGCACAGCTTGGACAAGAACCAGCATTACAAAATGTTTGAGCTCTGCGGTAGCGCAATTAGCAGGACAGACGTGAACACAGCAGCTGAGTTATGGCTCCACTCAGGCTTAGTTCTGGTGTCTGTGGCTCCTGGCCATCTGACATCCCTTCTCTGGTCAGATAGATAGCGCAGGCTTAAAACTTGATTTAAGTTTATCTGCAAACTTTAGTAGTGGGTAGGAATTCAGCAGTAATTCTGAGTAATTATTGTAGTTAGAATCAGCCAGCTGTTGGTGCAGATCCATTGAATGTGTAAGACCAAAGCTCAGTGGTGAGCTATTTTATACAAAGTGATTTTACTGGTGCCACTTTCAGGTTACAGTTGTGTTTTATCTCACCATCATCTCTGTCAGACCCATTTAGCAAGATAAAATAGGTGTAGTGTGACTTAGACTTATTTAGTCAATGGGAAGTCCCTTCTCTAGGTCACTGTTAGCTAAAGGTGAGGTAGGTGAAATAGCAGGAGGCAAGGGAGCAAACAGAGCTGGGTTTCTGTAGCCTGTGTTGCAGACTGCTGAGGTGAGGTGTGTCTATCTTGCTTTCTAGGTTTGATGGCATAAGGTCATTGTGGTTGGTCCTTTTGAGAAGTTCAGATTGATGGGCTGTGTGCTGGAGGAAAGATTATCTGCTCCCTGAACTCTCCTTGAAGTGGCTGCTCCTATACCTTCACTTGAATAGTTGCTCTGAGAAGTTACCACAAAGGGCTAAAAGCTCTCATGGGGAATATTATGATCTCTGCAGGGTTTTGAAGATGAAGAGTAGAATCTAATTAAGCTTTATGTTGAAAATAGTTTAAAGAGTGCTTTTTTCCCTCAAGAAAAAGGAAACTTTAAAGCTAAATAGTGAAGAGCTGAACTTTTTTTCTTTTAATTTTCTGCTAAGTTGACTACTTCTAAAGCAGATGCAGCTGTAAGCAGTTACAGATGGTACAGAACAGAAAGAACCTCTTTATCATGTTTAAGTGCCTTAGAAGAGCCCCAATGTTAGTATTCCAGCTAGTTATCTTTCTCTTTATTTTTTATATTTTTGCAGATAAAAAAAGCACGCTACCTTAAAACTGAATCAAAAGATGAGAAGAGTCTGCCATAAACCAAAAATATTTCTCTGCGGGGGGGCTTTACTGGAAAAAGTTTCATAAGATTTCCAAAACACCCTCTTTAAAGAATGTTCCTAGTTTTTGTTGTCACAAGAAAAACTTCTTTGCTATTTGGGCAAGAGTTTGTTGAAAACAGTCTATGTGTGTTCTGCTACCTGTTTTTCACATCTGGAACTGACTCAGCTGCTGTAACCCTGGCACTGTGGTGTGTGAATGTTCTGTGCTCTGCATGCAGGTTGTGAGGCAGCAATCAGGCCCTGGCCAGTCGAGCTCAGGACAACTCAAGACTCTTTTATTTTTGAGTTTGCCTCTCAGTAGGAGGTGGTTAAAGCAGGGTGCCCATTTTGATGGTCAGTATTTTGTATTTTCATGCCAGCTGAATCCCCTCCTGACTTGGTGCAGTTGTGAATAGTCATGTTCATTTCAGATTCTCACCAGCCATCATCTGACAACATGAATTTGTCTTAATTCAGGGCCAGCATGATGAAAGCTGCTTAAATCTGGCTAGACAGACTGGCTACTCTATAGCTTTGACTGACACAGGAGTGTATTTTTACCACTGTCACTGAAGAGTCGTGGTTGGGTGCTGATGGTATTAACTCATTCTTTTATGGAATGTTGATAAAATAATATTTCATTCTACCCAGGCACGTGTTGATAAAATATGCAATCCTGTACTGTGTGGGTAAAGCAACTCCTCAGTAGCACTCAGAGCTGCTCTTCCTGACAAGGTCATCTTGGTCAATTTGACTTTGGTTCTGGCTTGTTCATTGTAAGGCATGATTGTTAAATTCTTTGATTAAACTATTAGTTGCTAGTTTTATTTTTTATCTGACTTCTAAATACATTGCTAAAAAGAGTTTGGATTTCTAAGCACGTAATCAATAAATACTAGTCTGAATGTCAGAGGTATGGAGGTGTGGTTTTGGTTTGGCTTTTTAAGTCAACAGTAGAGTCAGTGTAGGTGAGAAAACATCCTGTTTTCTGATTTCTGTGATAAAAACAACCAGCCTCTTTCATACTAGAGAGCCCACTATGTCTTGGTAACTTAAAAAAATTATTAGTATCACAGTATTCTGCGTATTTGTAACTTAAGTACAAGAATTCCTGTGGAAATGAAAGCTCCAAATAAGACTTTTTTTTTAAATATAGTGTCAAGAATTTTGTCTAGGAAGCACTATAGTGTTCTGATCAATATCCTCCACAGGATACCTGAGGTAACTCTGTAATGTCTTTGTACACTAAGTCTTGGGTGAGTGTTCTTCCATCAGTTAGGCCAGCTGCATCTTTGAACCTGTGTAATCTACAAAGTGATGATTCCTGGTTTAGGGAAAAGATACAGACCCTGGGGTCTTTGCTATGGTATCTTCCTGGGACCTGTTCTAGGCATTAACCCAGCAGTGCCAGCATGTATGTATTTGTTAACCTTTTGTCACATCATTGCCAAAAACAGCTCTATCTCACAGATAAACCAGCTGTATGGTTTTAGTACAAGCATTTCTGCTCTTTCTTGCTCTGAACCACTGTATTTCTTCAGTTGTTGCATTTGCTTTATGAGAAGGCAGTGACTTAGCAAGGAGATGGGATTTTCAGCACATTCTGCTGTCAGAGTTCTGCTCTACATGACCAATTCTGTCACTTACAAAGGAAATGTTTAGAATGTGAATAAATCCTTCTTCTATTGGTCCTTCACTGCAGTGAGTATCATACTCCAGATAGTTAGAACAAGGTTAGATGGAAGAATTTCTCTGCTGCTGGTGTGTCAAGGGTGACCAAGTCCAGACCTGGGCACAGACTTTGTGGTGGTCTGGGACAGGTTGGTCTCCTGGAGTGCAGCTTTTATTAGAACCCTGGGCTGCCTGTGCAAGATGAGGGGCAGGGCTAGAGTGAGAGCCTGGGGATAAAGGATGGAGCTGGTAAAGAAGTTAAGCAGGAATTTGCACAGACTGTCTTTAGGTAATGCTGTGAGAGCAAGTTAGGCCACTCAAGTATCATCTGTGTGTCTTGAGTGAAACTGTACACATCAGAGAGGATCAACTTCATCTTCTGGTTTTGGCTTCTGGATGAGCAGAAGTGATCAAGTATGGCATCAAGTAGTGGTATTCCTCTGTGTGCTTGTTAGGAAGCCTGCTGTACTTTTTGTGTATGTTCTTTGCAGATCAAACATGGAGATACATACTTAGGTCTGAATTTTTTTGTTTTAGTCTGTTACCACCTCTCTGCATCCCATAAGAAGTCAGATTACAGATTTAGTTAGATTTGTTGTCATAAATATTAAAGTAGTCCGTTTGCACAGTGTATTGTTCCCTGTCCAAGCAAAGCTGCCAAAACTATTACACATTTGTCTTACAGAGCATTACAATAAGATTTTCAAGGTGAAGTTGTTGGTGAGGTCCTCAGAGGTGTCACAGCTTGTCCTGGCTCTGGTTCTGGGTTATTTGTGCTGTTCTGTGGGGCGGTGGCAGCTCTTGGTGCAGCCAGGGAGCAGCAGTCGGTTCAGTTCACACCTTGGCAGGTGTCAGACGGGCTGAGCGCTGCTGTGCTGCTCTGGCCTCAGCACTGCTCTGGGGCTCTTGCCAGAGTAGTGCAGGCCAGCAGGAATTGCCCTGTCTATCCTGAGAGTCCTCATTTCTGCCACATAATCATCTGTTTTCTTTTGTCCTTTTTTGACTGCTTGCTGGCACCATGACAACCATAATATTCTGTGAATGATGGAACATTGACAATAAATATGCCTGGGATGATGTGCCTGCCTCAGCTGCACTTTAGATGAACTTAGCCCTGGGTCTGCAGCACATTCTGACTCTTGGGTAGTGTGGCTGTTAGAGGACCAAGAGAAGGGTGGAGCTGGGCAACTAGTTGCTTAGAGTTTTTATCTTGAACAATCTTATTCAGAAAAATGCCACTTCTGGACTAGGATGGCTGTCAGTGGTTGGGACGAAGCTGAATTGCATTAATAGAAGACAGGCTGTGTTTTCTTATGTTGAAGACTCAATTATCTGGAACCTGGCTCAAATAACTTACTGCTCCAGTTCTGGAAGACACTAATACAGTTCCCTTTCATTAGGGTAAAGTGTGAAAGTTTGTTGTCCCTTGTTACTAATGGTAACTCTTATTCTGCTGGTCATAGTTCAACTATTGGAAGTTTTTTGTAATGGAGTTTTTCAGTGCTGGTAGGAGTCTGGCTGCTGAATGTCCTGTATCTTGGTACTGCAGAGGAAATGGATAACTTTGGAGGAGCAGAATTCTAAAACTCCATGACAATCTATTTATAGTGTCTATACGACTAATTTGGAAAGGCTGCAGTGCTATAGTCTTTCCAAATTTGTTGAAGTGAGATCACAGAATCTCCTGACCCCTCTGGACACTGCATAATGCTTCAAGTCATCCAAAGAGATCCAACTTATTCTTCATTTCTGTGACTTATTTTTTTTGCTGACAGTTTGTACAGAGAGGAATAAAGGAAATAATTTTAAAATACTTGTAGGAATGATGTAAATTCATGCATCTTAGCTAGTGTGGTGCCTTATCAGGGGAGTGATGTCCTGTAGTTGCTTTGTGCAATCACTGTAAAATGAAGCAAGAATTTAGACTTATAGCTGTAGACACCTGAGGACAGCAACTCTGCAAAATGGCCAACTAATAGAAATTCCTAGTGCTTTTATTTTGGAAACAAAAGTTGCTTTGAGTAGTAGATGTTTTGTAACTAAAAGTGTCTTGGATATGTATGTTGAGATGTTTTTAGTAATCAATGCTGAGTGGATGTTTTCTTGATGATGAGGAATTTTTAGCATGTTGTAACTAGGCTTTTTTTTTTAAAAAAAATCTTACTAAACTTAAGGATATGCTACCCACCCATTTGTGATGCAAGGCAAGTGGGCTAAGACCAAATGGTGATAAAAATCCCACACAACTCTAATGCCATTTGCAATTTTCTTCACAAAAGTAATCTTCTTTCAAGAAGAGTTTGTAAGACTTAAATGTATCAGAAGTGGCTTTTGATTTTGCAATTAGGGAATTGACCAAACTGAATTGGGTTCCATTCTTTCCAAGAGGGAAGATCCCATGAATGTGAAGGTGTACTGGGTAAGGCTGAAGGAAGATGGTGTGTTTTGGTGGCTGTGTGGTAGTGGTGTGGTTCTGAATTCCTCTTGAAGTGTTGATCTGGTTTAGATCGGTGACAAACCCTCCTTGCTGCAAGCCAAGCTGTGCTTTCCCTGCTGGAAAGTCAGGAGAATTCTCTTGAAGCAGAAAATGTGAAGAGAACGGCTGAGAAACCCCTTCTGGCACTGTGTTGGTTGGATTTAAGATCTGTGTTGTTGTTTTCATGACACTAAGAGGGAATTGGAAGTCCATAGTATCAGCAGAGTTCAGTACCAGGGTAATCAGTTACCTGCTTTGCTTATTAACAGTTGGATTCTGTGCCAGGTGTAGTTTCCACACTGAGGCACATCCCATACAGTCAGAATGGAAATTAGGAGCTGGTGT
The DNA here is from genome assembly GCA_013401135.1 of Cettia cetti. NCBI lineage: Eukaryota > Metazoa > Chordata > Aves > Passeriformes > Sylviidae > Cettia > Cettia cetti. The sequence continues at coordinate 13,756 of VZUI01091286.1, forward strand.
GTGTTTCTGTTTGGTGAAATGGCTTCTCTACTTCGGGACATTTGCTTGGGCTGAGGGCTTTTTGTTGTGTTTCTTTCTTTCTTTTAGCAGTTGGTAATTGTTTAATCCCTTGAAAGAAAATAATTGCTACGGAATGACTTATGCTATGGCATCAGAAGTCTGTAATCAACTGCTGTTTCACCACAATTTGCCTGTGACAATTGTCTGAACTTCGTTAGGTGCTAGCACAGCTGGACTTTTCCAGGCTTAGTTACTTACATTTCTCATAGCTCACCGTGAGGAGCATCAAAGCATTCATGTGCCTGTATTGTGTTTTGTAAAGAAATTTTTCACTTGTGCAATAGTCTGGCCTTGGATGTGGTAGAGATGCTTATATTTTTATTTGTCTTTTCCTAATAACGTCTCAGGAGGTGCATCTCCAACCAGCGTCATGTTTGAACTTTCAGGGAAATTATCATTCTGTGCTTTGAATATCTCCCTATTACCATGGCAAATAATTCATGCTGCTAATTAAGACACTGTTAGAATTGCACAGAAGGATGGGCAGGGAAGGAATTCAGCTTACTTATACTCACAATTTATCTATCTTATAAATTTATAGAACAGTTACTGCCAAGGTGGCTCAGGATCCATGACCTGATTGGTGGTACGTGTCTCCTGAAGGGAGGAGGGAAGAGCCAGGCCTGTTTTGTCTGGTGCAGATGGAGGCACAGGGTTAGGAGCAGCCCAGCTAGATCTGTGTTCCACAGGAGAAACACAATGAGAGAGAGAGAGAGAGAGAGAGAGAGACCCTTCTGCTCAGTGCTGAGGGCTTGAGACTGGGAAGGTCATGAGTTCCCTGAAGAGTTTCTTGCAGGGGTCTTGCAGACCCAAAGCAGAGTCTTTTGTAACTGTGAAATGAATGGGAAGCCACTGCATGATCTGGCAAGTGAGCAATAAATCCAGCAGACTATTTTGGTGTTCGTTGGAGTTCAAAGAGAAATTAGGAGACCTAATTAAGGTATGTGCTAAGCACTAGGGAAGTATCAGTGCTGAAGAAAGCTGATGGCAGTGTCTTTGTTGTCCACATGTAATAGTGGAGACTCTGAAATTAATAATTCTGTGCTGTGCTGTGACTGTGTATCATAAGCCAGGTACTATTTCTGCTTTTTTTTTTCTTTTCCTGTTGTTATAGGTAAGATGAATTAAATTCCATCTTGCCTGAAATTTGGTGGGTGATCTGTATACTGTCTTCTCTCCTCAAAACCAGTTATTACTAAATCTTGATAGAAAAGATTGATAGAAAAAGATGAAAATCATCAGCCTTACCTGTGGCATTGTGGTAGTTCATACTGCACCGTGTCTGAAACTGGGTTGTACTGCCATTGCACACTTACTGCAGAAAATTAAATGCCTAATATTGAAAAATAATGTTTTTCTAGCCTTTCTTCTTAATAAAAGGTAATGTTTTCCTTTGTAAGGTCCTATGTGATTAGATGTTTATCCCCTGTTCCCAGGAGAGCAGACATTGTGGTTCATATTTTCTGTTTTGTGAAACAAGATTTCATATAGCTGACTACGTCTCTGGAATCTATGTCATTCTCCCCCTAAAATGAACTGAAAGCAAATTGGCTTTCTAAAACATGAAAGAAGCCTAGAGCAAACTCTTTGTCATCACATTCCTGGCCAAATCCAGCGTTTGCCTTCCACAGAGTTTCTAATATTTAGTAATGTCTGTGGTTTCCCATGGGGTTGCTTAGGTGAACATAATAAGTGAGAGCTGTTGAAAGAGAAAAGAATGAAGACTTCATCATGAGCTGAATTGAGCAAAAACTCTAGGGAGTTGCATGCATGTTTTGCATATAGTTCTTTAAAATCATATTACTTTTAATCCCAGTGTTTCTTTCCTTTGCAATTAGCTAATTATCAGAGACAGAAATACCAACCATTATACAAAACTTATGTAGATTAATTGAATTCTTACTGGTATATACCAGAAATATTTCAGAAATTATGGGCTGATTATTCACATCAACTAAATTTTAAACTTCAACTCTAGGATTGCATAAGTACCTGAAGGGAATGGAGAGACCAGAGGACACTTGTCAGCCCTGGGGGTGTCCTTCTCCACTGCTGCATGGGGAGCTGCTCTTGGAAGTGAAGGGCTTCAGGTGCCCAGGGAGGGGGACTTGAATAACCTGTGTCCAAATGACTGAACATCACAACTTTATGGCAGTTCCAAAAAAAGGGAACTGTTCCCATCTCCCTGCTGAGGTGCCAGCAAGTCCTGGTTGCTGACTGAGAACTTGGCTCTGACTTGCAGAAGTGCAACCTCAACATTTCCTGCAGCATTACTAATAAATGTGAGCCCTTGCCTTAAGAGGTGTGTGGTTCTGTATGTGTTGAGTATTTTTAGAACTGGTTTGGGGTTGAAAATGTGTTTTCCAAGAGATATACTATTATATTTAAAAGTAATTTCAGGAGAAATAGAGAAAAATATTTGGACAAACCAGTGTTCAGTCCTGAGTAAAAAAAGTTCACTTTGAAGTAAAGGTCTCTTCATTTTTTCATCTACAAATCATATTTGTCACCTTTTTGTCACATTTTTCTTTCTCATATTAAAATGTTGCCCAACTTTGTTCATTTTACATAATTATTTGCCTTTCCTTTTATTTCAAATGCTTTGATTGAGAACTGTCTTAAAATACAGACAACAGAACAGGCAGGGAAAATGTCTGAAACTTTGGGCTGTTGTGATTGTTGTGCTTAATGCCATGCAACACAAGTTGCAGTTGCTCATATGTAAAATCTTAACTCAAAAAGTCTCCCCAGTGCCAAACAGTGATGAGATAGTGTTTTAAAAACAGCTTAAAGTTTGTTACCTACGTCCTGATAATGCTTTACTTCTTACACAAAAGTAGTTTTCAAATAAAACTTTAGGGATCGTTAAGGGATATTTTAAAATTTTTTATTTTACTTTGTTCACTCTGCACAATCAAATCTGAATAATGTTATGAAAGTAAAGTAGCATTTTAATATTATTTTGATCTCAAAATAGCATATTGTTTTTAAGTACAGGAATCAATGCATGGGACAAACTCACTGTGAGTTTTGTCTAAATTTAGTAGGTGTCTTCAACAATCAACCAAAAATTCTAATGTTCGGATCAGCTTTGTCATCTTGCTGCTACATTTTCCTGAGTTTAACTTTTGTTGGAGTGAATTTATGTTCTTGTTCTGATGTGAGTGCTTTTGCCTGAAGGGTGCTCTGGAATTACGACTGTTCCAAGGGTGAACTTGGTTATTTTTGGGAAGGTTAAACATCTGGATGTTCACTACAGAACCTTTTCCAAGAAAGCATTTTGTTTCTGAGCAAGAAATATCAGCAGAAATATAGATGCAGCACAACAGAGTGTAATCTCTGTCTTCCCAGGGCACTTGGGTATTTTCAGACTGGTCTGTTGCTTAAAGTACCTCTGGGATTATGGAAGGATATTGGGAGGATTTAGCTCTGTAGTATTTTCGTAGGTAGCTTTGAGACTTCAGAATCCAGAGCAGGGATGAAACCAAGCAGAGCTGCCAAATTAGGAGTGGTTATGGGGACATAAGTATTATATTCAAAATGATTCTAGGACTCCAGGTGTTTGCATTCTGGCTAAAAAAAAAAAAAGAGATCAGCTGATTGGAGAAAATTCTTCTCTATCAGTGTTAAACAGTTTTCTGGATACAGAAATTTAAAAAATGTTGCAGGTACGATGTAGGATCTGGAGTAGAAAATTTAAGTTGTATTTAATGATTTAAAGTCTTCCCCATATATGTTATATGTGTATGGGAATAAAACCTCAAGCTAAGTTGTGAGAGTTAAATGAATTAAAACTGAAATAACTTCAAAAAGAGGCCGATTTCTCTTTCATATGAGCTGTCTTACACCCTTTGTTATACAGAATACTGCTCTTAAAATGTATCCTGGCTGCCTAGTTTGGACCTTGAGTAGCTAGATCAAAAGTCTTATGAAAAAATGCTAATGTGTTACGAAAATGTTGATTGCTGAAACACTGCATTTCCAGCTCAGGGTTATTTTTCTCCCATAGCACTTTCCAGGTGCTGCTTAGAGAACTGTGATATCTCCTTTTCATTTTCTCAGTACATTTTGAGTGTCTTTAGCGCTATACTCTTTTTTTCCTTAAGCAGGAAAACTTCAGATTTTCAAATGTTAGTTACTATTCCAGCTTTCTAATATTGTTGATAAAACGATAAATCTACTTCTGGTGGGAGGCAATTTTTAAAACTAATTGATACATAGGTGTTTTTGTGTACTCTTTGAGGATATCACAACTCTTGTGTGTACACGCTCTCTCCAGCTGTGTGTTTGCTGGTGTGACGAGAGATTCCTCCTCCCCACAAATACAGTTTGCTTGTTAATAGTGGGAGACTGTTGCGAGTTGAAAAGACTGTTTTCTCTGTTTGAAGTGCTTAAATCTGGTCACTCACTTTGATTTGTGTTTTGTTGCTCACTACATACATTACATGAAAATGTGAACAGAAACAGATGGTGAAGGATCAGCATTCAGGCTTCCAGCATGTAAAATTTCCTGGAAAGCTGAGTCTTCTACTATGGCCTCAGCAGCCTGTGTTCAAAACCACATCGTGTTTGTTTTATAGTAGCTCCTGGATGCCAGGCATATATTAAGTTGTTCTGAGCCTGCTGCTGCATGGACATCCCTATTGAGCCCAACAGTTCTGTGTTTTTCCTAAAAGAATTGAACTTTTTATTTCCTAATCCTTGGGGAAGTTATTTTAAGTTAATGTCAAAATTGGAGACCATTGTTTCTGTGGGTTCAGGATTCATATTAAAGTGTTTGCACTTTTCAAAGCAATTCTGTTAAAGATGAGAAGAATAGAAGTTAACCTGGCTTGCATTTATGTGTTTTTCTTTCTATCCATGTGGTTGGAAGTGTCATGATTTTTACTAACTCCTGAAAAATCTGATGTGGCTGCTCCTGTCAGGGCTGGACTGGTGTTTTGTCTGGGTTCAGTTTATGCTGGGAAAGATGTAATCTCACTCTGCTGTGGCATTTAATGAATATTGAAGGAAAAACTTCTCTTTAGAAGTGGATCTCTGCTCTGCTGTGTTGCAGATTCTCTTGCCTCAAACACACATTAAAGGAGTACAGTTTGAATTAGTGAAATGTGTATCTAGAATGACTGGTGCAAATTAGTGGGTGACATGAAACAGGAGAGAACTTACTTTTCTATGTAATGTTATCTCAATGTCTTTACCTAGAAATTGGCTTTTTAAAAGGCAAACATTTTGTAAAAATAGTCTTTTGGTTTTGTTTGGGATTTCTAGTAGTTTTCAAACCTGGTTATCCCTGAGCTTGCAGAATATTACAGACTCGCCCTGTGTGTTGCGTGGTGCTGGATCTGGGGTGTACATTTCAGTTCTGTATTTGCAGAAGGAGAACGATACATAATGAAATGACAATATCTCTCTGATAAAACTAGCTCAGTTTTCAAGTGGGTATAATGGTCAAACGGAGACTTCATTTGGTCCCATACATGAAGACTCCTGGACTTCAGTTTGTCTGAGAGGTTTATGTGATGCAATATTGAAGACATGACAGCTGCTGTTAAGAAAATTTGCTGTTAATAAGCATTTCAGAGTTTGGAGGCTCAGCTCAGCGTGTGAGATGCCTCTAATAATCTCTGAACATTACCATTTAATTAAACCTCTGCTGTTTAGAATAAGTGAGTACAAAAGAGCAGTAGGACATGTTCTCCTTCTTTTTCTTGTTTCTCGAGGCTGAAAAGAGCATACTGGGTAAGACATTTGGAACTGGTCCACTTGGGTTGTGTGTTCATTGGGTTTTGGTGTCCCCTCCCCCAAAAAAGAACACTGGGTGAAACTTTGAAAAACTGCCACTTCTTGTGTTGTCACTAGTGTTCCTGTGACTATGGAGATGTTAACTGGAAAAAGAAATTGGGTTTGAGGGGGAAATTGGATCAGTTTACAGTTTGGTGTTGGGAAAGGGTGTAAGTTCCGCTATGGTGAATAACACAGTTTTAGGTCGTTTTAATCTCATCGTTCTCCCACGTGGTGTTTCCTTTTGCCTGTAAGCCAGCTTCTCCCCTTACTGTGTATTTTTCCAGACTAAATAAATTCAGTTCCTATCTTTCCTAGTCATCTTAGAAACTCTTCTCTGCCCTCATCCTAGTGACAGGTTAATAATTCTGCCCACACTGAAACTAAATTCATACTCAAGCCTGCCTTCCCCCTCAGCAGTCCTCTGTCCTTTCTGTGCTGGATAGATTGTGTGCTCTTATACCACGTACCTCAAAAAAAAAAAAAGAAAATTAAGAGATCATCTCAGGAAAAAAAGAAGTGTCTATCCAAATACTGGCATTAGTAGGCTCACTAGTATGGGGAAATCATAATGCTCATAATGTAAAACCCTAATTGACTTCTGTAGTAAATCACGCAGTTTTAACAAGTTAATTGCATTAGAGTCTGTTTATGTGCATTTAGTGCCATGCTAACAATTGAAGCTGAAATTCTGTTTCCTGCTTCATGATATCCTGAGTCACCCAGTCTTTGGCACCTTGCATTCGTTGGCTGTATTTGTGTGTAGTGTTTCATCTTGGTGCTTGATGCTCAGAAATTTTCTTCCTCTAAAAAACACACATTTTCTTGTTTGGGTTGCCCTTCTGTGCTAAGTAAAATAGTAATTTCTTCCCATTGATTAAGAGACTTTGTAGAGTGTGTCCTGTGCCTGTCGGTGTGAGTTGCATCAGAACAGAAGGAAATTCCAAGTTTTAAACTTAATTTCCCATTTGTGCCGTCTCAGTTGTAACTGAACTAAGCATGGGAATCGTGGCGTGTTCAAATACGCCTTTGTGCATTCTCTCTGGGTGGGATCCATTCAGTAGTGAAAAGCTGCTCTTTGACATACTGGTAATGTAGATCCTAATTTATTTCCTGTTTAAAGGAGTTTAGTATTTGTAAAGATCTTGCCTTGCATTAGCTTTTCAAAAAGCACATTGTTGCTTTTTTATTTTAGAATTATATTTCTTGTTTTGTGAATAGCAGTGCATTGTTCTTAAGAAATGAAGTACTGAACCTATGAAATACTATCATCACAATATTACAGGTGTGAGATTTTACTTCAAGCTTTTCTTTCTAGCTCTATGGAAGTTTTGGGGTTTTGCTTTTCTTGTTGTTTTGTTGGGTTTTCTTTCTTTTTAACTCCTTGCTTTTCACTTGCATAGCACAGTAGTAAGGGTGTTTCAGTCAGTGCTTCTGCTTCAAGGAAGAAAGGAAATGTACTTTACATTTTCTGGATTCATTGCTGGTAGTCCCTTGACCTACTTGAAGCTCATTTTTGCCCTGCCAGCACCTTTTTCTTGTATTATCAGGAATAATGATAATATTTTCTGCTTATATCAATGTGCCTTTTGATCATATTTGTTTGCTTGGAAAATAGACTGGTTCAGCTTAGTTTGACTTTTGTGCCTGTGTCTGCCAAAGTAACCTGATATTCTAACAGAGCTTTGGGTCTATTACAGACCCAAGTAGCTTCTTGTAGTTCTTGACATGTACAAGTGTAGAGCTGAAGTCTTCCTATCCCACTTTTCTAAATTTAGTTAAAATTAAAGTCCGAGTATCACAGTTTGAAAATCCTCAAAAATAAGGCTATGTCTGATTTTATGAGCTTGTTTTGATGTCCTCTGACTGTTTGAGAGAGAAGGTTGGATTTGGTTCTGTTTGTTTATTTTTCCTTTAGTGAAAACATAATTTATTGTGTGTGTAGACAGTGTTACAGAACACACTGTCAGAGGTGGTACATGAATTGTTTGGCAATAACTTGCAAAGTAAATAAGAATCTCGTAATTGTGAGGCAGAGATGAGGTATTTGCTCACCACTGCCTTCCAGGTCCAGATGGAGCAGCAACGAGGACTGGGATAAATATTTATCTCCAAATTACAGGAACTCCCACGTTTTATCAGCTCATGGCTTAGGGTCCTCTGAGATCTGTTGGCTGAATGCAGAACTTGTGGTGTGGCAGCTGCGTTAACGCTGTTGAGTCATGAGAGGAGTTGCTTGTCAGCACTGGCGCTGTGATGCTCCAAACCCTGCCCCAAGAGGTCTCGGTAAGAGCAGCAGCCCTGGGAGCCGGGATGGAGGAGCTGGGCCCGAGCTGGGGCTGGCAGCAGCAGCTGCTGGGTCACAGCCATCCCCTGTGTCACTTGCATGGGGCTCTGTCAGGGACTGGGGGGTGCTTCTGTGGGAGAGCCTGGGACTCCTTCAAGGCAAATGTGTTTTACTGTAAACTGGAAGTAGGGAGCATCCTCCTGTTTTATATGATTATAGTAATTCTAATGAACTTTTCTGTTAAGTATAAAAAGACTTACAGAGATCAAAACATAGATGGGAGCCTAGGGTGAAGATTCTGGGGAAGTTTTTAGTTTTTTCCTGTAATTAGAATAAGTGCCATAAAATGAGACCCAGCACTGAGCAGCCTTCTGTGTAATGCAGAGCTGTACCACCAAGTGATTGAAAACTCCAAGTTGCATATATGACTGGGATATAAATTGATACCTTTATAACCCAAAGAGGCCTTAGCCATCAAAATTGCAGAAAACCTTCCTGTGCCAAGGATAACCACTGGCATTTCCAAATGGCCCTTTCTGAAACATGATGTTACTTGGATCATGATGAGGCTGTCCAGCATAAAACTGTAGACAACTTGCACAGTGGTACTTTGTAGACTTGAATTACAGTAACCATACCCTTGATTTGCTTTTTCCTGATGTAAAAAGGGCTATTTTTTGAAAATTCATACAGTTGAAAGTGGTAATTTAGATAGAAGAGCTGTTTCAGCAAGTCTTTGGGGTAGGCTAAATGTTGGACTGACCTTTGTAGAGTTCACTGGTCTGTTGGAATCTGAAAATTTACATAAGGAAATATACTTGTGGCTCTGGCAAGAGAGGATTGTGCATAGCAGATCTTGATTTGACCTCCTCTCTTCTCCCTCCTTCCAGTCCTCCTCTTGATTATTTGTGGAAGGTGGAAGCATTTTTCTAGATGAGGAAAGTCTCCTTGTGTGGTCAGTTCTTCCTTGCGGCTAAGCTGCAACTCTCTTGCTTTGTCAGATGTCTCATACATATATTTATGTGCACTGTCATAGTTTTATATTTACATCTTGTTCTAATATTTGCTGATTTTATTCTTCCACAAAAACATTGTATTCATACTTTTATTTGGCAATTTTTATGGTAGTACAGCAAAATTTGAATCTACCCTCTGCAGTAAACTGAAGTCTTTTATAAAGCAATGAACTATAAAGACAGGTAAAGACAATACAGTTTCTTTAATTAGTTCAGCAAATGGGTTTTATATTTTTTTTCTCCTCCTCAAACATCTTTTAAACAAACTAATAGTTTGGCCCTTGCAAATGCAGTATGGCTACTTCTTGCACCTCACTGAATTCCCCATTTGTTGTTGATGCTGGGGTTTATTGTCAGTGAATGGCCAGTGCCCCGAGGTGTTGTACTGTGGTGGGGCTGTGCTGCTGGAGCAAAGTTGTCTGCAGTTTGCTAGTGAAAAACAAATCTGAGAGGACTGAAATAGCACAAAATATTATAAAATGCCATCATATATTGCAGCAACTACAGTGCTTGTGGTCTGTTTTGAAAATTTATTTAATTAAAGCAGTGCTTACTTCTGCATGGAAGGTTGGTTACAGGAAGATAGGAAGGTTAGTTTCGTTTAATTTACATTAGCACCAGCAAAGCTTGGATTACAAGTGTGTGCATTACAATGCCATTAATGAGATCTATCTGTAAGCTGTTCCCAAAAGGATTTTAGTCCCACCTTGTCCATGTCCTCTTTGCGTCACACCTGCTGATTGTGCAGCTGCTGGCCTGAATGAAAACTCGCTTCACAAAAATGGGGCTGCAATGATTTTTCCACTTCTTTCTTCTTCTCCTGTTCATGAATAAGTTTTAGTATCAAAATCCAAGCTATTTGTAGTGGGCAAGTATTTGAAAAAGCAGATTTTGTTTGCAAAACTCTTAATGCCACTGAAATCAGAGGTGAGCAAACTGAAGTGGATACAATTTGCAGTGAAGCCTGGTAGACTTTTCTTGCTTCAAGCTTTTGATTTTCCAACCAGCATTGGCAAATCCTATCATAAGCTGGAGTCCTTCAGATTTAATTGTCAGGAAGGGATAAAAGTAACAATAGTTTTAGGAAATGGAACCAGGGCTGTGCCTTGGCTCAGCCGTTTGCTGGGGCTGGTCTGCAGTAGGATGCCAGTGTTCTAGAAGTTGCCTGATCTGATACAGCTCAATTAAAATAAACAGCACAATTAAAATACAAAATCAAGTAAAACATTTGCTACTAACAAGCTCTGTATCTTGATATCAATTGTGTTTTTCCACATATTCTTGTTCAGTTTAACTCATTGAAATGATCATCCTTCTTCAGTGGAGGTCTCCTATTGCAGACATCATTGTATAGATGTGCTTTTCACATTTTCAAAAACCTAGTGACAATTTCAAAATCTTGCTCCTGGAGAGGATTCCTTGGTTGTTGATCACATATGTTTGGCAGCAAAAGCATGCCCTGCTTTTCATGACTGCTTGGTTTTTCTTTCTTTGAGAAAAAAAGAAAGAGAAGGAAAGGAGGGAAGGTTCTCGGATCTTGTTTTATTTGTCAAGTTTAGAGCAAAACTCTTGACTTAATCTAAATCAATCAACCAACTCTCCTCAATAATATAAGAAACATCAAAAAATTGTGTGTGGGTGTGTTTAGGTAAAAGATAAAAATCATGTATCCAGGCTCCCATTCCAATGTAAAATAAAAAAGGCAGTGTTTTCTGTGACAACAATGTCAAAGACAATCAGTACGATTTTTGGATATTTATTTTGGTTCAGGCTACTTTATACTCAGATAGATGTGGGTGTCCAGTACAACTTATTTGAACCTGTACTGGTTAATTTTTCTCCATTAACCACTGATTGCAAATTTTGCTCCCAAATATTCTGTTTACTGTGATTCCACTGGAGCTTTTGGGGACATGAGAAACTGAAAATACTTTTGAGGTATGTGGGCACTATACTGTGTTGATTTGGAATAATGCTCCTTTGAACAAGTACAGTATTGTTATGCTTCCATGCAGGGATTGGAAGTTGTGCTCCCATTCCTGCGAGGAAACGAGTGCTCCAAGCTGAATGTGAAATCTGGAAATCTTCCAGTGCTGTAATTCCTAAACACTGTGAAACATGTAATTCTTTGTTCTGCTGGCAAACAGTTGGGTGAACCAATGGAGTAGCTCAGAGAATGTTTTTAACAGAAAATATTTTTTTTTCAAGACTGTGTCTCCCAATGCCTTGCTGGATACTTCAATTACCTCTCAAAGTGAGCTCAGAGGAGTAGTGTTTGCTCTTAGCAATTTAGTTGGGAGCCTAGAATTTGGTTTTGGAGAGATAATTTAGGAAAACATCTTACTGGAAAGGGTAGAAGGGATGTAAAATTGTATGGGTAGAAAAAAAAATATATATGTGTACGGTATTTAATAGTGTGAAGATGTTGTTCTGAGACCTCTGCCTGGTACACAGCAGAATTGTTCTCTGCTTACAGGTTGAAATGCCTGTCTCAGCCCTAACAGAGTCTGTGTAGGAAGTCTGGTTTTAGTGGGACATTTCATATTACTCTTTTCTCTTTTTTGTTGTTTGTTTTGTTTTGTTTCACTTTAGACTTATTTTAAGTTTATTCTCTGACATAACCCATGTTTCCATGAATTACTCATACTTAGCATACCTTATCTGCACGTGACAATGAGATGAAATTGTAAACTTAATTTAGAAAACAAGCTATTCCTTTAATGTAAGTGAAGCCATGGCAATTTGCTTGCTTTTCCTATGAATCACACTAAAGAATGGAATAGTGTTGAGATATGTTTACAGCTGTGGGTGCTGTGACTTCACGCTTAAAATTATACCTTTAACTGTTACACTCAGATTTAACTTTGGTTTGGCAGCAAGCCTAATGGAGGCTCTTAAATATGTATATATCTTACACACATAAGGCAGCTGAAAGAGGCTTTTTAGTCATACCCTTGACCTGGAATCCAGTAAAGGAAAAAAGTAGTATTGGTTTTACCTATGGAGTGAGTCCACCCCCCAGCCAAAATGAGTATTTGTGCAATTAACTGTAATTGATCTTCACGTCCATGGCAGTGCTCTGCTTTCATGTGCCCTAGGACTGTGCTCTGGAGTCCTTGAGTTTGATTTGTGCTCTTAATAAATAATTCTACAGTGGTAGCTCTCAAATGCCAGGTACTGGAGCATCAGAAGTGAATTGCTCTTAGCAATAAATTGCCCTAATCACTGAGTTACCGCACACTCTTTTTAAGGAATAAAATAGTAGAATATTTTAAAAGCTTACAAAACAGATAGATTCAGAAAAATATTTTCCTCATGGGTGGCACATTCTTGCACGATCCAAAAAAGCCACAGGTATTGGGTCAGTGCAGCAGTGTGAAGGTGAATGTTGTTTTCTATTAATAGCTGTTAATAGCTCTAAAAACCTGCTGTGGGGCAGAGGAAGTGCAGAAATACTCTTCAACTTGCCTTGAGTTTACCAACTGCTATTTCTTGACTTTCTGTTTTTCTGTTGCTAAGACAATCACTGATGGAATAAACACACTAAAAAAGCTTTGAAATCTATGAAACTCTTGGAGGGAGGGGAGTGGAAACTTCCTCCATCCTTGCTTTTGACATTGAACACCAGATTTCCAGGGGAAATTGATAGTTTGGATTTGGTTTGGTGGTTTTTTGCATTTTGTTGGGGTCTTTTTCTATTTCCCTTTGAAAGAGTTGCCCATCAGCTGAGATGGGACCCTCACACTGAATGTGTGCCCTCAGCAAGTTCTGAAAATGAATGATGAGCACAGAGCAGAGAGGGATGTGCTCTATTGTCACTCTTTTGATGCTGGTACCTACCTAGGAGGAACTGTCCTTCAGAGAGAATTGGGATGCACGTTTTGTGGGGCATGTATTATTCTCTCTTACCTTGTGAGGAGACAGTGGACATTTGCTTATAAGAGTGGTATTTGAAATGCAGGTGAAGAGTCCCATATTGATTGGATAAATAGTCATGGATTTAATGTGGGTTGAAGAATATTTGAAGTTTTGTGTGGTCACTTCTCAAGCAGCCACATCTTTCAGAAACTGAAATATGTGAGTGGATTTGTGTATGGATCCGTTTTACCCCAGATGTGATGTCTGCAAGTTGTGGATTTGGTCCCATTAGACACAGCAAAAGCTCTTCTATTTTAATCTGTCTGTCCTCAAGCCTATCTAGTATGCTCACCATCCTTTTATAGTCTTGTTTTCCTTAATCTTGTGAACTCTTGGATATTTTGATCATTGATCAAGAAAAATACATGATGAAATGCAATCTCTCTTCATGTGAGCTTTAGTGAACTTAGTTTATCTGCTGCACTTTCCAAGTCGTGATTGATTTGTTGCTCTGTTGTTTGCATTCTCGTATAGGTACAGTAAATGTGCAGGGAAGGTTTGTCTTGCTGCTGTTACAGCAGCTTTTGTATGAGAATGATACATGTCCAAGGCCTTTAGTGTGCATTGCTATGGAAACTTCAGGGCACGGGCTTCTCATTCCCCCTTTGGCAGAATTCTTCACAATAATTTCTCTTGTACCTGGAAGTTGGGAGTGATATTTGCTACTGAAATATGGCTGGGCTGAATTTTTATGATCATACATTTAGTAGGCATCTTGTGCGAACAGAAAGGGGTTTTTATTCCAAATACATAAAACTTCTCTGATACCTTGAGCAATAATTTTGGGGTACTTAAGTTAATGCTGCCACTGGAGAGTCTTCTCTTTTTGATTTTATGTCCAGAGATGGGCCAGATCGGGAGTCTGAATCCTTGAGAAAATTTTCCGGTTGTTCTTCATTGTTATTCAGGCAGACAGGTTCCTCAGTCTGGTTTTGCAGAGACGAGATGAAGAAGAACAGGTGATTGGAAAAGGTGAGAAGTTGCTTTTGTAATGGCTGTTTGGCTTGTGGTGATTTGAGATGGCCCATGACAGGTAGGTTGTGTAGAGGGTAATGCTCTGCACTGTCATCTGGAGACACCTTTGGTTCTTCATTAGTTTGGGTCTTCATAGAACAGAGCGAGTTGCAGATTCTCACTGCTCACCACAGAGGGCAAAAAGAATCACCAGACTTCGCCCAAGGGTTCCTTCTGCAGGTTTGGAAGGACTGATATCCAGAAACTGCTTATCTTTTGGTGATGAGGAAGAACTGAAACATGAAAACCAGTGCTTATATTGACTGGGTGATTTTCTTGAGTGGAAATGCAAAAGAAAAAACCCAAAAAGTCCATAATAGGAAAACAGTAGGCAGATGGCAGAGACCTTGTAGGGTGAATGTCCACAAAGACAGGTGAGCTTGGACCTGGAGGACAGGGGAAAAGAGCTTGACCTGCAGCTGCTGATCCATAGAAAAGAGCTTACAAGTGTCTCCAGTGTAGCACCATTACTGTTGTTGTGGCAACTTTCCTTAGCTGGTTTACAGTCTTCCCTAGCTGGGAATGAAGTGGGTCTCTGTTCCCTTGGGAATACAGAAGTTATTCATTTTTTCCCAGCAGAGGGGAGAGTGCTGCCTGGAACGCCAGCTCTGAGGGGTGTGGTGCATTTAGCATGGTTACTGCTGGGGAGTGGCGCAGTGTCACAGCGGCTGGGCATCCCTGGAATTGTTCTGTAGGTAAAGGTCTATGGAGCAGCCTGTGCCAGGCTGGAGAGCTCGCTGCTGGGATTGTTGTCTGGACAATGCTCTCACTGTGAGCCGTGGGGCAGACACACAGAATATGTTATGGAACAGTGCTTGCTGTGTCTCTGGCTTGGCGTGCCTCAGCAGGCTCTGTGTTCTGAGCACTTGCACATGAAGCTGCCAGAAACAGATGCCTAATGGCAGAGAATTTACAAAAACTGATCTCAGCCATGTAAAGATGCAGGTTCAGTGATTGGGAAGTCACCCCTCAGTAGCTGGTTGAGAAAATGGTTTTAAGGCACCGGTGTACTTGGTTTTATTAAGTACTAGGGTGTAATAATTAGTTACTTGTTACTTAACTGTGTAAGAATCTGATAGCTTTATTAATAATAATTCTTAAACCAGCTTCCTTACATGGATGTTGAATTTCAGGTGTGGTAGTGCAAGAACCCTGAAAAATGTACTTCCTTGGGAAAACCAATGTTGTTTTTGTATTTTGAGCAGTGTTCTGCACATATGCTGGAGTTTGGAAATGAGTTGGGAGTTGTTCTTGTAACATGGCACGCAGGTGAACTGCACTGAAGTCAGTCTTCAAAGGAGCCTTTAGCATGGCCTTATCCAGTATTAATTTTCACATTGAGGATGAAGAATAGATTTTTCTATGTAGATTGTCATGTTGTAAGTATCGAGAATTGCATCTAAAATCAGTATTTAAGTCAAAGGACATCTGTGCACAAGCTTGTTACAGGCATTTTCTGTGCATGAGTTTCCTTTACTTACTCCAAGATGGAACTGTTTTACAGAAATACCTTCTTAGAAGGAAGCTGGTTTCATTTTTACATGTGCAGTGGAAGGCTGGTTAAATGTGACTGCAGCTTCTGTGATTGCTGTGGGTTGTGCTTTTGGCTGATGCCATTTGAGAAGAACATGGCACTGATGCTGTTTGGCTTTGAGAATATATGAACTTGCATACTTGGAATATGTCTATAGGAGAATCCCATTATGTGCCTGTGGAATCTGCTGGACTTGCAGAAGGTTATTTAAATTTTAGTTAAAATTACACATTGGTTTGCAAGATACTGCCATTTTTAATAATACTAAAAACTTGGCAGTAACCTTACTTTTTGACTCTTTCATGTGACAGTCATTTGCTTATTACCTCTAACCTTGATTAATGTGTTAGGAAGGATTTATTTGGGATCAAGGATTTTTAGTCTCTCAACCAACTGTCCATCCAGTCAGTGGTTAGGATTTTAGGAAGCAGTTCTGGTTTCAGGTGTTGTGCAATACCTTAAATAATGTAGGGAAATTTAATGTTTAAAAGACATGAGTTTTTATTACAATGATATTTGCCTTGACATTGTAAAATTAGTCTTCGAGTTTGCTTGTGGATTACTCGTGTTGGAAACTTTGGATGGAATCTGGACATGCCCAAGCTGCTCTCTTGGTTCAGCCTGTCACACTCTGTGTGTTTTGCCCGTTTCTTTTTCCAGCTGCCTCAGGAAGAAGGAAAGTGTGACTGCATCTCCCTGGCCCTGTTTGCTGGAATATGAGTGAATATGAATTTCCCCAGACCATTATCCTGGTAGCAGCTTTTAGGTTGTCCTGTTAGGAGATCTCCATGGGGAGCGGTCAGGAAACATCACTGATCTGTGACAAGTTTCTAATTATTCTGTTGCACTTGTCTTGTGCAAGATGGGAGGACTTGAGTTCTCATTTCTGCCTTGCACAGAATCAGCAGGTTGCTGTCCTGAGCACCACTGCAGCCTGTCAGCAGGGCTGGCATGTGCTAGATCATTGCTTAACATGCATCTGCATTTCTTCAGTTTCTTTCAACTAACCAGAGGCCTCTCAGTTTTAATACAAAACTTATGGATTATGCATAGGGCTGATCCATGGTCCATGCATCATCTCCGTTTTATCTGTTTTATGAACCTTTAAACATTTACAGCATTGTTTTGACTAATGTTTAAAATTATTATGAAATGGCATTTTAATTATCATAGCCTCCAGTGTTGTCACTGAGTGAAGAATTATGTAGAAAAAATTGTTCCTTTCAAAAGTATTTGCTGATTTGTGAAGATAAATTTTTATGAACCTAAGTTAATAAAATTCAGGGCATAATCCTGGCCATGTTTAATCCATTCTGAAATTCCATTCATTTTGTTTTTCTCATAGATGTGGAGTTTCTGAGAATTCTTTTAATAGACAAGTTCCACTTTTTATTCTCAAATCCAAAAAATACAAAGCTTTCCTTTCCCTTTGCACAAGGCTGGATGAGGGAATGCTTCCCTCTGAAATCAGAGTTAGAAACAGGCCATAAACCCAGTGTAATTGTCCTCAGGCTATTCCTTTGGTGTGAGTTTAGCTGTAACCATGGCATGAAAATAATGTGCTGTGAACTATATTGTGTATAACCTGAACATTTATATGTGCACTGGTTGTAAGTGCTGAGTTATTATGTTGTATGTGTTTGTAATTCACTATATTGATCTTTGTATTTTCCATAACTCTTTAGCTGATGATCCATGATCTTCATGGATGCTTTTTAGCCCTCTATTCCACAGCCTGGTAACTAAAGGTCATACCTATAAAAAAAATCCAATACTTAAAGCTCAAGGTTCTTTGTGTTAGCCAATGAGCAAATAAGATACCTGTTTTTCAATTTTAGTGTGGAGATATGTGAAAGTTATTCATGGTAATTAACCAAAGTAGTTTCTAATTTCTTAAAAGCTTAGTGCACAAGTATATAATTTCATCTAAAAGAGGCAGTCTGTCAGTGATGTTTGATATTGAATTTCTGTAGTAGAAGATTCACATTTGTGTTTATATATTAAAAGAAAGTATTTTAAATTGTCTGT
The DNA here is from genome assembly GCA_013401135.1 of Cettia cetti. NCBI lineage: Eukaryota > Metazoa > Chordata > Aves > Passeriformes > Sylviidae > Cettia > Cettia cetti. The sequence continues at coordinate 31,394 of VZUI01091286.1, forward strand.
CTAGTGGTAATTATCTCTAAATTGCTTTTGAATTGGGAATGGGATGAGTGTTTCTTTAACTGTCTCGTATCTTCAGTTTTTATTTGCTCAGTGATGCTTAATTTGGAACAATCATGTAATTCAATTAACTTTGTTCCATATCCAGAGCCTTGCTGAAATTAGGCTTTTTGGTTGGTTTCAGAAATACTCAGTTACATCTTTTGTAGGATCAGACTAATGCAATTAACATCGAGTATTATTCTTGTTCTTTTCCATTACTTTAGCACAAGTTCTGGAAACCTGTTGGGAGTTGCAGAGTGACTCCCAGAGCCTCTCCTTGCCCACTGTGCCCCTGCCAACACAGTGGCCTCTGCTGCATTAATGTTCATATTTCCATGCCTTAAACACAGTGTGTTCCATTAGGAAATCAATCAGATAAAGCTGGGTTTAAGCTTCCTGCTGAAATGTCCATCAGTAATCCTGCAAGATGGAGTAGGGAAGTGATTGTGTGTGGTTTAATAAATGCATGTTGCTGCTTGTTGCTGCTTGTTGTGAGGTTTGGGCTTTGGTTTGGGGGAGTTTCTTTTCTTTGTTTGGGGTTTTTCCCCCCAGCTAAGTGAGCCTTAACTGCCACGTTGCCACTTTGAAGATGTAAGAAGTGTTCTGGAAAACAGGTTACTGTTACTGATGTGCAAGTTTTGCAGTAGCTGCCATTGAAGCAATTTTAATGAATTTGAGGAAAAACCCCCTGAATCTAGTGAGTTCAGAATAAATTACCACAAGGCTTTTGAATTGTCCTTTGGTGGTTGTGCAGATTTTTCATGGTGCAGCCTTGAAAATAAGAATTCACAAGCTACAGGTTTTGTGTTCTAGACAAGAGCTTCAGAGGGAGCAGCTATGATTTGTCGTCCAGTTCTCTATTTGTATTAAAATAAGAAAAAGAATTAGCAAATGACACTGGAGAAATGGACACTCACAATGACAAACCTGCCTTTTTTTTCTAATTCCAGGGCATATTCCCTTGTGGATTCCAGTCAAGTGTCTACCTTCCTGATTTCTATTCTGCTCATAGTCTATGGGAGTTTCAGGTAAGATTTTTTTTTTAAGGTTTTGCAGTTTTTATTTTTCAAGTAAAAATATTGCAAATGGCTGATACAGTTTATGCCTTTTTGTTTCATTGTATCTTTGTCAGACATAGGCAACATAAAATTATTTGCTTCTAAGAAGGAAATGGAAAAGGAAGAAATAATAGCGATCTGGGGTTTCTGAAAGATGTGATTGTCATGGTACAAGCACATATAAGTTAACTTAAAAGTCAGTCCTTGAGGACAGCTCCATAAAATCGTATTTTAGTAGAAAAGGATTGTTGAGGCTGATAGAAGGTGATGCTCTCAATGGCAGAATTTTCTGGTAGGCAGTGGTGGTAGGTTGAGAGTGTTCTCCTGTGGTTTAAGCTGTCCTGTAGAGCAGCGAGCCCAGGCCCCGCTGCTGTTTGCTCCAGTGTCAGTAACAGCTTCCTGGAGAAATGGGAAACAGTCAGTGTTGAATTCCAGCAAAGCTTCTGAGAGCTGCTGCAGGATAAGTTAGTCTTCAAAAATCAAATTTGCCTCATTTTAGGAGACTTGAGTATAGTTTAGAGAAAACATACTTATCCTTTTAGACTTATATGCTGTATTATACAGTTTGTTTTACTGTAATTGCACCTAACAAATGAGGCTCATACTGACATATTAATATAACCACAATATGAAAGTGTTGGTTTTTTAAAACTTAAGTACAGCATGTTTTTCTTTCTACCTCAGGAAGAACATTGCTTCATTTCACAGCTCTGAGATAAAAGGCCTTATACTCACTACAGAGTCTCTGAACTGCTACGAGTATTCCTGAAATAGATGATAGCTGTGCTCATCCATATGATGTAAGCTGCAGCTGTTTTAGGATAAGAGGTTTTATATCACTGTAAGTTAATAAAGTCATATAATGAAAGAGGCAATTTTTTTGCAAGAGCTGTCTGTTGTTGTTAGCAAGCGTTAGGTAACAGCACTGCTGGTGAAATTAAAATAGAAGGCCTTGGGAAAACAAAATCTGGAGATGATCGGAATAAAAAAGGAATCATAGGTTGTATTTGTTTAGTTTTTTCTTCAAGTTTTGAGTCAGATTAGCATGTAGTTGAGGGACTAATTAAATTTTTAACTATTTGAATTTATGCAATTGTGTGAAAAGGAACTATGCATCTGGCTGCAAGAAGCCATAGCATTTATTAAATTTCAATCATGAAGATGTAGTGCAGTACAAAACAGCAGGAGTGTGTGAACCTAAATTACTTGTCTTTCTTGGAGCTCCTTGCCCTTCAAAATTTTCCCCTGCTGTTTGCCATCCTATTCCTGTTGGTACCTACACATACTCTCAGCATTTTGTCCTATAGTTTACATTTAAAACCACTCACCTAACAAGGACTACAAACTCCAGAGCAATCTGGCTCACTGGATGGAGTAGTGTGATGGTGATGAATACAAATCCATTGAGGAAATGTACTGGTTTAGTCTTTTGCCTTTGCGTGTATCCTGCAGTGAGTTACAGACCAAAATAGGGTCCCAGAGTTTTAAAATTACTTTCCTAATAATTCTCCTATGTGTGGTTTCTTTAGCAAATGTCTGAGCTGAAACCCACAGTTTCAGCTGTGGACTTGGACAAACTCTGATTGTCTTTGATCAGTAAGTGAGGTCAAAAGCAGTTTTTTTACAGAAAATTGTGCAATGGTATTAACAAAGCTGTCTGAAATACTATTAAATTTTTTAAGAAATTGGAGTGTGGTAGTAAGGTACAAAATTTTATTAATCTGGAAATTCTTAAAGTAGTAAAATGAAAACTTCTGGCAAAGTGGATGAGTTTTCTTAGAAAACTGATGTGCTGGAAAGATAAAAGTTACAGGGTGCTCATTCTCGTCTGTCAGCAGGCATCTGGATTTGAATGCTGGTCTCCTGCAGAGCTGTTTTAAGACAAAAAGATAGTAGCACTCCTTAGTTAACATTTGTGTTGCAGAAGGTGGATTTGGTTTCTGATTTTTAACTGAAAAGAAGCAGGTAGAATTATTGTTGTGTTCTGGCAAGTGGCTGAAACATAAGTGCAGTAATAGGATCAGAAAGAATTGGGTGGGTGAGTTATTAGGATAAAATCCACGTGTGTGGTGGATCTAATCTAAGGCAGGAGGCATCAGGGGAACAAAGGAAAGCCTTGGTCCACTGTTCTTATTAATAGATGCAGCATTTGTCCAAAACAAATGAAAAAATCCCAAACCCCCAGTATGGTCAGAAGAATGTCTAATAAATCATGGGTAAAGCCCAGAACAGAACAAAGCAGAGTGATGGAGTTGAGTTCCCCTTCTCTGACTGTGCATGAACCAGCATTTCCTGCCCACATTTGGGCCAGGTCAGGAGTTTGAGCTTCCAGCCCTTGTGAACATCTCTGTCATGCACGTTCTGACTGCTCTCAGTCCTTGAACTTGACATACTTTTATTATTGGCTGCCAAAGGGGCAAGTCTAATCCTTTAAACCATCACAGGCTGTAAACTGGAGCACGCAGGTAGATGTGTTAGTTGTGGATTTTCAGGGGTGAGCTCAGCTTGGGACAGGTTGTCTCCAAGGGCAGGACAGCCACCTGTTCTTGTCCAAATGCTTCTCTGTGACTGAAATGTTGGGGTTACTTTGCAGGTAACAGCTAAATCTTCTTCTATCCTATCACATCCCCAGACATGGGCTCTCAGCTTATGTAAAGCCAGATTTAACCCAGAATCTACCTGTTCAAATACCTGCTTTTGAGCCAAACCAAGAAGTGTGGGATGACCCTGGGGCCTTCTGTCTCTAGGCTTTGGTTTCCAAAGTGTGGGTGTGAGCAGAAAATATCACAGGGTGAACCCAGAGTGTCATGTGAACACGGTGTGCTGGGGGTTGGCTTTCCAGCCTGGCGTTCCCATGCTCCCAGAGCTCTTGGATGGTGACTGTCCTCACTGGTAGAGCAAGAAGGAACTTGTCAATAAATTGCATCTGTCTATAGATAGGGCCTTGTGTCCCTGTTTTCTCCATTGCTTGATAGGATGTCCTGCAGGGTTTCCCTGGGGCATTTCTGCAGTGGATGATCCATGGTTGAACCTGAACTTTGCAGGCAGTGCCCTGCCAGCAGCTCCCTCCTTCCTTTGGCCTCGGAGTAACCCTCCCGAGGGGCTCCCTGCACGAGAGTGACTCTTGCTTTGAAACCCTGCTGCAAATGCAACCAGCTGCAGCTCTGAGGACCCACAGAGGAAACAATGGAGCACTTCAGTGCCCCAGGGGAGATGCTGACTCAACATTCCCTTTGGGAGCCCAGGAGAAACTTGAACAAAACAGCAAATGTTTCCCAGCTTGCCATTTCTCTACGGCTCAGTCCTTTTGAGTTTATCTTGTTTTACAGTATGATTTTTAACTTTCTTGAAAGGTGTTTTAGTTGATCACTTCTCAATTTTTTTATTATGTTAGTGATAATTTGTAGCAGTGAGAAGAACCAAATCATAAAACAGTCAGAGATTATTCAGAGGTTGGCTTGGAAGAGCAGCTGTGTTGTTAAGTGAAAGTAATTTCCTAATTTATGCTTACTTTGGAGGCAGGGATATTTATAGGTAATAATAATTGCTGACACTATGGCAATGAAAAGAGAGGGGCTGAGGTTGTTTATGAGCAGTATATCTAATATGTTTTATTTCCAGTTTTCTCTGCTGATAGCAGTCCCTTAAGTTATGAGTTGCCCGATGCCACTGGGAGAATGATGGTGTGAGGTTCTTGCTAAACTGTGCTAATTCAGAGGGGAACAAAACACTGCACTGAGAAAAGAATTATCTTGTTTGCCTGAATCTTGGACCAAGTCCTGGAGGGCTGTCAGCCTCCTCCTGGATTTTTATAGCTTGAGAGGAAAATTAAAAAGCTACAATGCATAACGGGGAAAAAGGGAGTGTGAGTGAAGGATGGAAGCACTCCAAACAAAGGGCAGAGCAAAGAGATCTTTAGAAGAACAAGCTAAGAACAACAGATTAATTTGTTAGAATTTTAGTGTTCTCCATTGCCTCTTTGTATTTTCCATAACTCTTCAGCTGATGATCCATGAGCTGTGTAGAAGCACTGTGGGTCTGGGGTGGAAGCTTCCTCGTGTTTTGCCTGAGACCAAAAGCTGCTTTAATCTCATAACACTGCTGGGGAGCACTTGCTTAATAGAAGCAAAGGAAACAAACCAGTTCTGTGCTGGAAGAGCCTTTTTATTGGTTTTGTTTTATGGAGTGAAGTTGCTCAACCCCTCTGTCTTTAATACACCACATGTTTTGATCCTATAGACCTGACTGTGCCTAATTCCAGGTTCTGGGACTGCAGCACAGACTTGCTCACCTGTGCATTGCAGTAGATGATCAGTGCTCTGCAAGAAAATATCTGTGGCACCTCTAGAATAGTTTAGAAGTGGTGGTGTGTTTATTACTGGTTTGATAAATGAATAGAATTTGTTTACTTTGTGTAACTCGGTTAAACTAAACTTGAAAAGAAGTTTAATGTCTGTTGACCTGGAAGTTTTATTGAAATACTTGGATGCTGCTGTAAGCTTAAGACAGGAGCTGTACAGTGGGGGATGCACAGTGCTTCTGGTGGTTCTCTGTAGCTTAACTGAATAAATCGATCTGCAGCTAAATCATGGATACCATACATGCATCAGAATGAGAAAGTGTCATGGTAAACTTGCTTGCTGGTGTTTTTGTTAAAAAGCACATCAAATTTAACAACAGAAATTACTGCTGGTCAAAACAGACCTTAAGTGAAATTCCCTCTTCAGAAAGTTATGCCAAATGTGTTACAATGTAATTTGGAAGTTGTATCAAAATGAAGGGACTGTGGCAAAAGGGGCAGAATACTGTGCTAAACTGGAACTTTAAAAAGTGTTTATATCAACATGAAAAGATTAGTCAATAATAGCTGAGCTGGGTACTCAGAGGAATGTTGTCTGCTCTTGTGGATTAATAAAAGTGTATCAATTTGTACTATTTATTCAGAGCTTCCTCTAGTCATCTGTTCTGTGTGCATGTCTGGTTATTTTCTAGGCTTTGCTGAATTTTTTTCAGTGAAGTAAGACCTTATATTAAGCAGACACTTAAAAGCTAGTTTGGGTCATTCGTAACAACATTTCGAGGAAGGAAATATTATTGTCTTAAAAATGAAACCTGATAGTCAAATTTGAATAAAAAGGAGCAAAAATGAGAACTTGGAAAGAGTTCAAATTCACAAGAGAATTGAAATATTTATTGTGCTTCCATCATGTTTTGCTTCCCAGAAATCAGGTAACAACAAACAGCAGCACAGATACTGAACACTCCCCAGTTAGACACTGTGGTGACTGATCTCACTGCCAGGATCTGGGATGTGGGGCTGCATTTGGAGCTAAGCACTTCGGTTACTTTCATTTCCCACTGCGTCTGGTGCTGTTTCCAATAACCAGCATCTCAGGGCTTTTCCAGGGGGAGGGTGCAGTGGCAGTGGCAATGAGACTGAGCTGATGAGCCTAAGCAGGAGTTTGGAACTCACCTGTCACATTTGCTTTGTTCCCTGCAGGTCTCTGAACATGGACTTTGAGAATCAAGACAAAGAGAAAGACAACAGCAGCGCTGCTGGGTCTTTTAATGGCAACAGCACCAATAACAGTAAGGGTCAGCTTTTCTCCTCACCCCTCTGCCTTCACCTCAGTGCTGCCCCTCCTGCTTCACCTGTGCATGTGTGTGAGCTGCTGCATTGCAGCTCCCCTGAGCCCAGGCTGTGTCTGGGCACTCCCCGCCTCGCTGTGCTCTGGCGCTGCCCAGGGTCTGGGTCACGCCCAGGCAAGCTGAATTTAAAACATCAACCTAACATTTCCATAGTGCAGAAAAATTGCACGTGGCACAATTTGTCAGGTTTGACTGGAAATGGAAACAGCTTTACTTCTAAAAAAGCCACCCCACAGTTAGGAGAAGAGAGTGTAATTCCTCTTTGTCTGGAGCTCGCTGTTACGGCGTGTTGGCCAGTCTGTAAGCAGGGAGAGATTGGGGCTGTGCTGACAAGTCCCTAAGGAGGATTCACCTTATCAGTAGAGAAACTGAAGTAGAGAGTTCACATGGCTCTGGGCAACTCATTTATAATGCACAACAAAATATGTGTCTGCACACTGTCTGTTCAGAGTGGGATTAACATGTCAGCTCCTGCGTGGTGACTGTCCCTTCTGTAACCTATAAATAGATTCCAGGCAGCTTGGCCATCTGACATGCAGAGTTTTGCAGGTAAAAAATATGGAACTGATCAGTTAAGTGTGCACAGTGTGCTGTAAATTCATACTTGAGTTTAACTTAATGCAATTTGTATTGCCATATTTTGAGAAAAGACTCTAGAATGAAATAATTTGCCAGAGTATAGAAGGCAGGAGTGAGAAGCCCTGTGCATGAAACCCTGAATGCTAAGCTGCTTCTGTTTAAAGCAAGAAGTATAGCTTTAAAATGGTAAATGAAATAACCTATGTTTTATGTGTCTCTTGCTGGTTTTGCCTTTTTTAATGTAGACTCTTTGAATTTAAATAGTTGTCAGAGCACTGCTTCTGTTGGCAGCACAGAGCAAAGAGGTTGCTGTGCTTGGTGATACAGCAATGAGCAGTTGAGGCTTTTGGCATCTGGGAAGGAAGAGAAGACAGTCTGGGGCTGGGGAATAAGCACATTAAGGGGATTAGCTGTCAAAATGATCTGAAATGAAATGAAGAACTCTGACATTTAATGCTGCAGGCACTAATTCCCAGATTCCAAGGTGGTGTGGAAAGTGTCATTTCTGGGTGTTTGCTTTGTTGGGTTTTTCACTTGGGAAGTTGAAGGGTATGTGAATAAATGTGCTTTCTCAGAGCAGGAGGAATCAGATCTAAGTCACAGATTAGAACTTTTGTGTCTTCACGCTGTCAACACTGGACTATCTACATTGCACTTTACCTTAATGTACCAGACCTCAGCAATGTAGAAATCCCAAGTGACTGAGTTCTGCTTTTTATTTTTAAAATTTATTGTGCTACTTATGTTTAAGAGTAATAGATCACAACATGAACTAATAAATGACATGAGCATGTGCAAGTGTCATGACTTCCATGCTTTTTTGTTCAGCTTTTCTTTTATGAAAATGGTTGAATATTTATAACAGATACTAAGTTGTAGTGAGTGTATTTCCTGTGTGTTTTAGGTTTCTAAACATAATCAGATACATTGGTAACTGAACTGTACCGTACACTGTTATTTATATGACTTGACAAGAAAAAATAAAATACAACACATTGTCACACAGAAACACAGACACACAATCTGTGTGTGTATTTGCTTGCCTGGGTATGTCTCACAACCCTAAAGGTTTATCCTTCAAATCTTGGGATTGGTAAAACCCCTTGCATAAGCAGTGTTTAATTGTTTTGGGGTAACACAGTTGATGTCAAGCTTGTTTTACATCTCTTCTAGGTTTTAGTCTTGTATTGTTTTCCACTGGTCACTCACCAAGTGACTACTCCAGATGTTCCCTGCTGTTACTTTAGTGCTCCACTTGTATTTTTAATTGGGTTGCTGTTTATGGCTTCTTCCCCCCACTCCAGGGATCAAATGTAAATATGGCTACAGAGACTGGTTAAGTCTTGGAATTTGTGGGATTATGTGGGCTTCTCAATTTTACTGGTAATTCTGAAAACTCAGAAATACAGTAAAAGTTGTCCAATCCCATGATTAACACCCCTGGTAGTCACACTGCATGGGTGAGGTGAGGGAAATACTAAGAATAAAATAATTCAGTATCTCAGCCCTGTTTAAAATTACTGCCAGCTATGAAATGTGAGCCTGAATTCATGTTGGTTTTTAGCAAAAAGGCAATTGCAGTGCACTTCACTGACCTGGTGGTTTCATAAACAGGTAAATTACTTTGGGCATTTTTTGAAAACTGCCCTTTATTGTTAGGCTTGATATTATCTCATTATTGCAGCCTGTGATGAAATTTAAGAGCTTGGTGGCCTTCACCCAAGTGGAATTTGAAGCTGTGGCACTCTTTGTATGAGCTGGGTCAGCCTAACACTGGTCAGGGTTTTCACCTTGTGTTCAGAGGTTAAGTAAACCTTCCATATGCTCTGTCCAACACATTTTTGTGTCTCAGTGTAAAGTGATTCTAATCCCTCAATAATGTTAATTTTCATACCTTGTCATTGGTTCTGTCTATGGCACAAGCTCAAGCTGAGCTTTCAGTTCTGTGTCCTCCCAGCGGGGCTCGCTCAGTGTCCTGCACAGGCAGCTGCTCTGGGCTCAGGGGGCAGCAGGGCAGAGCCTGGGGCTGTCAGAGCCCTCCCTGTGCTGGCCAGGGCCGTGTCCCTGGTGCCACCAAACACGAGCTCAGGGTCCCTCTCTCCTGCAGGTATTCAAACCATTGATTCCACCCAGGCCCTGTTCCTGCCCATCGGAGCCTCCGTGTCTCTCCTCGTTATGTTCTTCTTCTTCGACTCAGTTCAAGTTGTCTTTACAATATGCACAGCAGGTGACCAAGTTTTCTTCTCTTTATAAGACTTCTCTTTAGAAGAAAGTATTGATATAATTAAATATTGTTGGTAAGAATTGTGATACACCTCACAGTACATTAAAAAAAAAGAATCATCAGGTTTCACAGTTGTATTTTCATGTCTGTGTAGCTATAAATAAACTGACAAGTATTATTTGAGAAGTATTTTCCACTTAGAGATGTGCTCAGTCTACTGAACTATAAATTGCCAGAAGTCCAAACGTGCCCAGATGTGTTATTTTGCTTGAAGTCCACTTGTTTATAAATCGGTGCTCAGAACTGTACATGGTATTTCATAATTCAAGTACTTCATGGGAAATAACTTTGGGGATCCTGTCCAGAGACTTCCTTCCTACTTTAATTTTGGTTTTGCTCCCATGCATTTTTCTCTTTTTTATCTCATTAACATTTGAATATTAGTCTTTTGCACTGCTTGAATTTAGAACAAATTTGAAGCTTACCTGCAAATAAATTGCAGATCCTCCAATCCTGTTTAGCATTTACATTTTTTCTTTTAAATAAATGCCAGGGCATTACTTTCTGGAAAATTTTGGCCTATTGGTCTTCCTGCAATTCAAGAGACCAGCTGCTGCTGAGAGTAGCAAGATTCTTCCAACTGCTCCAGATACACAGTAGCTTCTGAAAATTGTACTCAGTCCACACATTGAGTCTGTGAAGATTTTTAAACTCCTTAAAACCTCTCATCCTCTCCTACTTCACTGCAGGATTTGCCCTTATGGTTTAATTCCTTAGCTGTGCCAGCCTCTTAAAGAGGGCTGATGCTGATGGGTGAAATCTAAATCGCTAATCTTGAGACTTCTGTCTAATTCTACCTCCTGTAGAGGCCTGTTGGATTCTGCTTTTATAACTTTGACCTATGACACATACGTTCTTTCCTATTAAAAAATACTTCAGATAGATTCTAGTGTATGCTAGAAATCAGGGAAGTAGATACACACAAATATATAATATATTACACGGAAAGATTTATGATGAAAGAGTAATTTTCATTTGTTGGGGTTATTGGTCCATTTATTTTTAAAATGACCTTGGGATTTGTAACTTTATTTGAAAGGCTCCTGTGTGTTACTAGAGAATCCTGTGTCCCTTGGGGCTTGTTGCAGGTCTCAGGGGCCTCGGGGTCAGTGCTCTTGGGTATTTTTACTCTTGAACCTGGTTTTATGGTGTATTTGTCCTTTTCCTTGGGCTTGCAGCAGAAGCTGTCATCAAGCCCAGAACCTCTGGAATGCAAAGCTTCCTCAGAGCCTGTACAGCAGGATGGGCACCCTGCTGGAGCTCCAAACCTGGGGCTGTGGAACTTGGTGCCTCTGTCCCTTGAGGGGGACAGACCAAGCTCAGGTGGTGCTGTTGTAGCTAGCAGGGGCTGATGTGGGGGACTGCCGAATTACAGCTGCTGTCTGGTTTCCTAAACCCCTCTCAAATCTTCCTCCCACAGAGATTTGCCTTTCAGGGAAGAGTCAGGAGCAAGCGTAGGTGCAGCAAGCAGCCAAGGCCAGGACCCAGCGGTGCTCACGGAGGCAGAGCCCCAGAGCTGGCAGTGCCTGCAGGCAGGAGCTAAGCCAGGGGATTCCCCACTGAATCGTCGGGACTGGGGCTTGGGGCTGGAAGCCTGAAGCTGGGAGCAGCTCGTGCTGGGCTCTGCTTTGGGCTCACTGCAGTTTCACTCCCACCCTGAAGGAGCCCAGCGTGGGGACACGAGGTGCAGGCTTCCCTGCTGGGCACAGCTGGAGGGGAGGAAAGGGGAGGAGAGATTCCAAGGGCAAAGAGGGTTGAGCCTGTGCTGCTGGAGGCAGGGCAGGGAGCAGGGAGGGCCTGCAGGACTCAGGGCAGCAGGGGCACAGGGTTTCTGAGCAGTGTTCTTTGCCAAGCACCTCCAAAGAGGTTCCGAGTTCAGTTTGTGCAGTTGCCACACTGTTCCTTCTTTCCCTACCGCTTCTGGTTTTCTTCCCCCCTCTGAAATATTGATAGAACTGTGAGTTTCCGTGGTGCTGTTTCTATGCAGACACTTCCTAAATTTTCTTTTTAGATCATTTGTGTTCTCCTTGTTTTGTTTTGTTTCAAATCTTCTCCCACCAGAAGGAAAGATGTGGTTTGACCAAACGAATTTTTCTCCAGTTGGCTTAAACTGTGTAGAGAATGGCTTAAACTGTAAGAGAGTGTTGGATTCTTTCCCATCATCTTCGTTTGAGAAGAGAAGAAAAATCCCTTTTAAAAAGGGACAGCAACAAAAAATTTAAAAGGAATAAGTAGAGGACAGCACAAAGACCTGAACTGCAGCATGCAAAAAGTTCCAAGTGACTTCCATTTTCACTGCAGTCTGTTCTTGCTGCACAGTTTTGGATGTGTGCTGCTGACATGTCTGTGTCTCCACGCCCTTGCACTCCAGCCTTTTGAACAGTCCTTTAAAAAAACTGGAAGGAAAAATGATTATAACTACCAGCAGTTACTAAACATTTTTACAAGTGTGTGGGTGGGATAAGTATGCTGCTCGAAAAAGAAAATGTTTATGGAAATAGTCTGTTTGGATAAGTATGTATTTTTATCATTCTGTTCTCAAAAACTTTAAGTACTTTGTGTTTTAGAAAAGTGAGGTTGCCAGCTACTGGCTGTAAGTTATTTGAAGTTGTACTGTGTTTTAGTAATGAATAAAGAGTTTTGAGTGAGATTGGGGAAAAAATTACTGAGTTAAAAAGTGGAAAGAAACCCTTTATTATGCTGAGTTAGTCTGTGTTGTATGTTGAAAAATTGTAAGAACAACTCACAGTTTGTAGTAGATTTTTTTTTTATTTACTCAGAATATGTGAAATCTGTTTTCCTTGCTGACATGATCATTAATAGATTTAAGACTTTTTTAAGGTTTGGGGATGGGGCGTTGAATTCCTTTGAGAGCTTTCATTTTATTTCAGTCTGAAGGCTCGCTGTTGTGCAGAAAACCTCAGAGCCTTGAGCTGCTCATGCTGGAATAATGCTGAGCATATGATAATAGGACATTGTTGCAAGAGCTTTTGCAAATTGGAGAAGCCTGTTTGTGTACTGTAGAAATTAGGTCTGAATGTCCTAATATTACCTTTTCTTCTTTTCATAGTCCTTGCAACAATAGCTTTTGCTTTCCTTCTGCTCCCGATGTGCCAGTACTTAACACGGCCTTGCTCACCTCAAAACAAGTAAGGACTTGAGCAATCCTTTGCTCCTTTTGTGTGTTGTATTTCTTTCTTTTAATGAGAATTCTTTAATAAGCATTAACCTCAAGGCTGATGTTTGTGCATATTTTTGGTGCCAATGTCATGTTTCCACTTTGAAAATAGGAAGCACAGTTTCTGCAAGTCACTCACACTTGCCAGCCTGGGAAATGCAGTATCATTACCGGGAACTAGATTTCCCAACAGTGATTTTTAATAAGTTTGGCTGGTTTTGGCTGATATTTTAGAGTTTGGGATTTGGCAATGGATTTTAATGTTTGTTAACACTGGACTCTGGATTTTAATGCTGGCTCTTTCAAAGACTGTTGTTAAACCAGTGGAAATTACAGTTGTTAATGTCATGTTTTGAAACTAATTTTATTTTTAACCTTGCCATTGGAGTTCATGTTGCTAAAAGCACTATCTTAGGTGGTGCTAGGAATGGTGGCGATTTCAAGAGAGGTGCCAAGATTTACAGGGCTTTTTCCATCTCTGCAGCTCATGCTTTACACACAGTATTTGAATGTGAGGAAAGCTTTTATTTTGTTGCTGTTTTGGTACCTATTTGTGGCAAAGGAACTTCCCTTCAGTTGTTCTTGGCATCTTTCATCAGCAGTTGAGCCTTGTTCCAACAGTGTCCATTTTCTGTTCTTTAAATGGAAACAGAAAGTCTTCCAGCTGATGTTTGTGTGTTGTTCTAGGATTTCCTTTGGCTGCTGCGGGCGTTTCACTGCTGCGGAGTTGCTCTCCTTTTCTCTGTCTGTGATGCTTGTCCTTATCTGGGTCCTGACTGGCCACTGGCTCCTAATGGATGGTGAGTATGGGAATTAAGGGCTTTCACTACTGGTTTGTGCCTGTTCTGACACATCATTGGCCTGGTGAGGATGGCTGGAATTTGCTAATGTTAATGCCTTGGCTGCTGAGCTGTGTGGCAGACTCCCTGAAGAGCCACTGCCAGGAACATGCCAGGGGAGTGCTCAGAACACACCTGTTTTTCTGGTTTGTAAAAGCTTCCAGGGAAGTGCCAGAACACTCATGAAAGATATTCTGCACCTGTGTGGTGTAGGGTAAATGCCAGATTGAGTTAAAGATGTGTGGAGACAGTGGTTGTTTATGATTCATAGCTTGATCCTAAAAATCTGGGTAATTTTTGCTGTGCATCTTGTTGTTCATTGCTTCTGATGCTGAAATCATTTGTTGTGAGGCAGCTCACTGTAGCTGGTTGTCTTTGATCTCTGCATGCTTCCCTTGTGTGGCGAGATGGGCAAAGCTGGCAATTAGCCAGCTGGCTTGAGGATGTGATTTATTGGGTTTTTTTCACCGTGGTTGACCTGAATTCACAGCTTACTGTTCCAAAAAGGAGCCTTGGTCCTTCCCTCCTGCCTTCCAGATTTCTTGTGCTAGCTCTGGCATTCACTTAATCACATGGTAAACTGATCCAGCTCACTAGAATGGCATACTTGGGGTTTGCCAGCACATTTTTCTGCTGCTGCAGGGAGATGAATTGGATTATTGTGTAGTCAGGTATGTGCTAAATTTGGCAGAAGATAAGTGGCAGCATGATGGGATCTGAGGGTATGGAGAGGATATAATAGCAAAGGCATGAAGTCCAGGACCTCTGCTCCTCAGCAGTGTCAGGCACCTAAACTGGCTTAGGACATGGTGTAATGGCAGCCTGAGGTCCTGATTGCTTGAGGAAAAATTACTGCAACAACATTACCTGCCCTCGAAATTGTTTGTTACAGTAGAAAACCTTCATCCCTTCAGCTTCCAGCTCCTCCTAAATGAGGGAGCAGCAGCAGCACATCCTTAGCACTGAAACCTCTCATGGCACCATCATTCTTTCTTTGGTGCTTCATTCACGGGTTGAACTGCTTAAAAGTCCCACCTGTTGTATGAAAGGGACATACCTTTTAAAATACCAGATGGTAAATGAAAAAAATGCAGACAAAGTCTGTTTTGTGGTAAGCAGAGTAGCCCACCATGAAATCAAGGGTGACACTTGATCTGCAGTAGCTGCAAAGCTAAAAGGAATGTCAAGTGTGGATTTTGGCTGAATCTGAAACATTGTCTACACCTGAGGTATCAGCAGAAGCATTTAGTTTAAAATAGTTATTTTTGTGAGTGCTTCGGTCTGATATGGTGGACTGTGCAGTAATTCCTCTACAGAGCTCCGAGCTGCTGGTGCAGATTGGTGTCTAGCTTTTATTTCTCTTGGAGGTTTTTTATGATTTACTGACTTGTGTTGCTGCTGTCTCACTTTGAATTTATGTCGTTTATTAAGGGAGCTTGAAATGTATAGGTGATCCTTCTGTCATTTGTCGAAATGCAATTAAATCAGTGTTTGCCGGTGACACTAAACAGGGAATAGCTTTCACTGGCCTTTGTCAGGGGAACAGACGGGAGCCTTAGTCCTGTCCTGTGCTGCTGCGTGTGGGATCCCACATCTCGGCCGCCTCTGCGGCTGAGTCCTGGAGCGGCCAGAGGCTCCCTCCGGGCAGCAGCGCCGCTCACTCGCGCATCCCGGCGGAGCTCTCGTGTCCTGCTGGCAGCTGCTGCCTGTCCGGCCCGGGGATCCCGCGCTTGGCCGAGGGCAGGGAACGAAGCAGATGCTGCGAAGGTGCCGCTCCTCGCCCGGGCGGGGCGGGGCTGCAGGCGGAGCTGGAGGAACGGGGCGGGTGCTCCTGCTGAGCCGCGGCGCACGGAGAGCCCGGGGTGTTCGGCCGGGGCTGTGCAGTTGATTCTGTCACTGTGACAGGGCTTTGCTGCTCGAGAGCTCAGGAGGGCACGGGAAATACTTCTTGGTACCTGCCAGTCCTTACGAAATCGAGGTGTGGTGGTTCCTGCTGGAGCAGCTCTCAGTGCCCAAATCCTCCCCTCCCCTGCCTGCACAGCCCTGGGCTGCAGTGCTTCCAAAGGCAGGGACGGGTCACAGGGCAGAGCTGAGCCTGTCTTGGCTCTGGGGAGTTGTTCTGGCATGTCATGATGCACCTTTATAGGCGTTGAAATGCTTGTTTCTCAGAGGAGATTGTTGGATGACAGGATCACCAAGGATGGTCACTTGTACTCTGTTAAAGCCTGGTTAAAATAAAAGCTTTCCTAGATAGTGGGCAGAGCTGGAATGCTGTAGATGTGGGGAATGTAGCTACAGAGTGAATGGCATGGTCATGGATTCCCCAGCTGCAGCAACTGGGCCTGTGTTCATATTCCCTTCTTTTAAAATACACTTGGATCAGATCAGAGCTTCACCTGGTGGCCTGTGGGGGAAGTTAAAGCCTCCCCAGCTTACACAGTGCTTTGTAAACCAGAGCCTGCACCAGCAGCATCTTGGAGCTTTCACCTGCTCTGGATGCAGGAGAGCTGGAAAACTGCCAGAGAGTCTAATCACATATGCTAGAATATTCCTAATCCCCAGAATATCCCTGTACCATAAGGAGTGTGTGTGCAGGGACTCTGGAGTTAATTTGTTCTCTTAATTGATGGTTAACTCCTCCAGTGCTTTCTTATTCAGCATTTTAACCCATTGCCCAGCACTTCCAAACCAGGGCTGCTGGTTGTGTGGCTGCTCTACCTCTCTTTGTCTTCCTCTCATCTTTGGCTATTTTTTTAATGATTTGAAGTATATTTCAGTGGAGATCTGCCTTATATAGTTTGTCAACACTATGCAGGAGCTTGGATAGGGAAGCTGGCTTCCATTTAGACTAGTCCATTGTCTGCACTTTGGCCCATATTACTTGTACTTGCCCTCAGGCATTCCTGCTTGTTTTTTAAATTTACCAATGTTTCTTAAAGCATTTGTAAAACTGGGTAATTATTAGCATGTGTATTTCACTGTCAGCTGAAGGATTTTTTCCATCTTCTTTTCTACCCAGTGTTTGCTTAGTTTGATGCCTTGTGCATGTGCCTGTGTTCATTTCAGTGAGAGAGAAATGGAGTGTGTGAACAATAGATAAAACTCATCCTGGTTACAGTATTTCCATTTCTCATTAATTATAACCTGGAAATCCTCTCCTAAATATAGGCTTACTTGAGCTATAATTAACACTGGCTTTAGAGAAACCTCTTTGATTTAAAACAGTCTGTTCCCTTGTATTTGCTCTTCTGCCAAGGAAGTGTCTAACTCAGGGTATACTGAATTACTGAATGCAGTTCTTTTTCCTGCTGCTTTGCTGTGTCAAATTCTTTAAACCTCAATAGTTTGCTCACATTTTGTAGCTAGTTACAGTTGTGCAGCATGACTTAGGGTACATTTTTATGTCAGTGATCCCACTGCTCTGTTAAAACTGGCTGCTGTGCCGCTTGGGGCTGTGCTAAAGTTGCCAGTTCTCCGCAGGTAAGGTGGGCTTGGCAGAATTGCTGGGATGCAGCCCCCAGGCACTGCAGGCAGTGCAGTGTTTATCCCTTGGATGTGTCTGGATGTGTTTCCCTAGAGAGTGGATGGAAGATCCCCCCAGCTCTCAGGTGAAATGCAAGTGGAAGGTGGCTTCACAGCCCCATAATCGCAGCCAGAGGTTGCCTTGCCCATTTTGGCTGAGTCCAGCTGTCACACTGGTGGATGTGGGTAATGGATTGGCTTCCCCTGCAGTTCCAGTTGGTAAAAATGGGATTGTAACTTCTTACAAATTCTGTGTAATTTTAAACAAAGACATTTTGTTGACAAATGTCTGCATGACTGACTGTAATCTGATCCCAACAGGGCTCCATTATTCCTTGCAAATAGACTGATATCATAGATGAAAGCTGATTTGCTTTTGAAGTATTTTTAAAATTTGTTTTATTGTAAGTATTTCTTTGGGGATTTACTTGTAACCAGTAGAAATATATTCAGTTGTCAGTTGAGTATCCTTGGTAGATAAGGCTGGGCTCAAAGAAGCAGGCAGTGACACAAATGTGAAGGCTGGGGTTTTGTTTAAGATCCTAACTTTCTACCCTGACAAAATTCCCCCTGGTACAGAGCGAAAATCTGAGCTGTGTCATGTTCAGCTCATTGATCTGGCTGAAAATTCACCCTTAGGAGGGATTAGAAAAAAACTTACCCATATTTTTTCCCCTAAGCTTTCACACACATTTTGGTTATTGGGAAATCCCTGAATATCTAAATGATGACATTTCATAGTATTCAGGCAGTCTTGCACAGTCTTGCCCAAGCAGAAATTTGAGTGGGTTTTTGTCAGACCAAGTTCTAACAAGTCTTGTAACCGTGCCCTTTCTGAACTAAGTCAAGGATCTTATTTTACACATTTCTTAGAAAAAACAGTAGAGGAAAAGTAGACGTTTGTGTTTGAGGCACAGAGAGTTCAAAGTTTTGTTGCTTCTGTTTTAAACTGGGCAGTCAGGGTTGTACAGGGAGATGGAGTCTCCAGGACAGAGGACATGGACACATTTCACTGTGGTGGGTGGTGGAAGTTGAGTGGAACAGGCAGTTGTGCCTGCAGAGGGATCTCTGCCTCCGTGGGGATGTGTTTGCAGTTGGCTACTGAATGCACTTGACTTTGCTTAGCCCTGGTAAGAAGAATGTCACTGTCTGGAAATGATACACAGTCATCTAGTGCAAGCAGAGCTGCACAGGTGCAAACAGAGGCTTCTTTGGGGTCGTGGTGGGGGAGATACTGGCTGGGGATTGGTGTTTTTCTGTTTGTTTTGCTGTTTTTAATGAACTACTGGTGTCTTGCATTTTGTAGCTCTGGCCATGGGCCTGTGTGTTGCAATGATAGCCTTTGTTCGGCTGCCGAGCCTGAAGGTTTCCTGCTTGCTGCTCTCTGGGTTACTAATTTATGATGTCTTTTGGGTAAGTGTTTGGTTTGGTTTTGCTAAAAACCATAAAAAAACGTTTTATGCTTTGCATTTGTAATCGGCCTCGGGCCAATTTTACATGAATTCTACTGGTAGGAAGTTGAGGAAATCTGGCATAGCCAGAAGATGGGCTCCACCACTCCATTCTGAGATGCTGAATTCTACAACAGACACAGAATTATTTCCCTACTAATTACTTGAAATAAAGCAGAAATAAGATTAGAATGTTTTGACTTTCACATATTATTTAAAAAAAAGGAATTTGGACCTCAAATTTTGAAAGCTGGCTGAAGATGAGAACAAGCATTCCCCACAGACACAGAGCTGTGTCCACACTGGCACAGAGCACACATGCTGGCTTCTCATTAGCAGTGAAATCTGCAGAACAGGAATGCAAATGGGCTGACAGGACAGCCAGACAGGTTGGCATAAAATCTTCTACAAGCAACCTGAGAGGAGGTGTTCTGAAATAGCAAGAGGGGTTTGTTTTACCTTTGCATAACACTGAGCACTGATCCAGGGCAGCACCCACTGACAGCCAGAGATTCCAGTGGGGTGGGCTGTAGCATAAAAGTCTGTTGGAGACAAGGGCTGCCTCATTCCATTTGTGAGTGAGCACCATGCTTGCCTCTTCTCTGTTCTGCAGCTTTCTTCTATTTTCAGGATCTGTTATCTGCATTTGTCATCCCACACTATCTGCTTGTTGTCCAGACAGATCCTTTGCCAAAGCATCTCAAGATATTAATCAATATCTTGATATCAGAAAGTATATTCCAGTTATTCTTGAGAATCTGTAAAGTAAAAAGCTCTATCTGAATTTTTGAGATACATTTTGTCTTTTATCATCATATATACAGAGTGTGTATAAGGAAAATATCCTTTCTTTTCTTGAATAGCAAAGCAAAAATACATTACACAGCTTGAGTTGCTGTGTAATTGCAGTTTGTAACTTCTGATTACCTTGCTCTGTAGGTCTTTTTTTCTGCCTACATCTTTAACAGCAATGTTATGGTGAAAGTGGCCACACAACCAGCTGATAATCCCCTGGATGTGTTATCCCGGAAACTTCACCTGGGACCAAATGTAGGCAGAGATGTTCCCCGTCTGTCGCTGCCTGGCAAACTCGTATTCCCAAGGTAAGAGCTTCTGTTACTGTACTGCAGGAGAAACATGCCCTCCATTCCCTAACTGATCCTGTTGGAAAATCCCTGCTTTCATTTCCTCTTCTTGCTAAAGGGGAATATAATGAGCAGTGAGCACTGAACACTTTGCTCATTCATAGCGAAAAGACCCTGAAAAAGTGCCCTGTTCAGAGCAGGATACATTTCTCAACATTTGTGAGTGTTCTGCAGCCTGATGATCACTAGTGTGATCTCACACTTGAAAGCAGAAGATGTGATGTTTATTACAACATCAGAATAGTCTGGATTACTGCGTCATTGCAGATGATGGGAAAGGGGTTGGAAACTGACCTAAGCAAGGTTGGCTTACCGGGCAAGCTCAGTGCTGAAGGGAGGTGATTCCACATGCCTGCTCCAGGGGTTCCTCCATGCCTCACATCTGTAAGCAGACACACCCAGGGCCTGATGGGGCAGTAAGCTCAGTGCAGCAGCCATCAGGCAGTAAGTTTTGTTGGGGTATTACTCTGTTCTTGTTTCTTTAGATGTTGGGATGCTGAAATTACAGAGTACAGAAGTTGATTGCAGCAATAAAACCAAAATTGTTCACTTTGTCAAGTTTGTGATAACTTAATTTGCCTTCATTTTCATGAAAAATACCTTGGACTTAATATAATGCATGATTTTAGTTTTTAGTCTTTTTCACAATTGGCTCTTTTCTGGGAATCTGGCAAGACTGTAGTTTTCTGTTTTGTCTGAACATCCCAAATGGGTGCACTGCCTTGTTTTAGATCTGTGTGCACAGGGATGAAGATGCACTTCAGTGGTAATCAACAGATCAAAGAGCCAGTTGGTCCCTCCCTTCAGTGCTGAGGAGGGAGAGGACTGAAATACTGGGTAAATGGTTCTGTTTCTTTGAGCTAAAGCAGCTTAAACACTACTGAGAGAAGGAGTCTGGTTTGGAGCAATGGCATCCCTGCTCAAGTGGGTTTGTACAAAGCTGAGATGGTGAAGAAATCACTGAGGAAAACCTCATTAGCCAGCCCTGGGTTCTGCTATGTGCAGTGTGCTGGTAGAAAGAGGGGCTGTGCCAAATGAAGCTCAAAACCACAGTGGTGAGTGTAGAGCTTGTCACCTTTTGTTTTGGCCATGAACCCAATTCCAGTTGCTCTTTAGTTCCACAGGCAGCCACTTCTCCATGCTGGGGATTGGAGATATTGTGATGCCAGGGCTTCTGCTCTGCTTTGTCCTGCGTTATGATAACTACAAAAAACAAGCCAACAGTGATTCCTGCGGGGCCCCAGGACCAGGGAACATCTCTGGGCGAATGCAGAAGGTCTCTTACTTTCACTGCACACTTATTGGCTATTTTGTAGGTGAGTAATTAGTTCAACATTAAGAGCTGCCTAAGTGAGCAGACGTGGGATTATTGTAGTAGGTTTAAAAGATGATGAAAGCAAGTGTAAAGAGGCTTTGAGAGGATGCTCGGTTATGTTCTTTTTAATCCTCCTCTCTTTGCATTTATTGGCATGGTCTAGGGACAAAAGCCCTTCTGTAGTCTTCAAGATTTTTTTTTGTACTTGTATTTTATTTAGAGGATGAAAGAGAGTATCGATGTGTTTTTGTTAGCACTTGCACTTTGCTTCACTGGCATAAGAAGTGTTGTAGCTCATACCTGAGTGATGGGAAAAATATGGAAGTTTCCAGATGAATTTTGCTGTGCATAGTACATAGCAAATTTAAGCAATTCACCTAGGCAATTCCTGCAATTTTGTATTCTGATCCTGACATAGTAGCACACATGGAAAATCATCAATAGTTACAGCTGGAATGCTGTTTATAGTTTGCTGTAGCCAGCCCTTTGCTGCCTAATATAAAATAGGCTTTTCCCTCCAGTCAGGGCGTGCATGTGCATATCCTGACCTCCCACAGCCCTTCTAGGCTGAAAGAGAAAGATCATTCCTACCCATAGCCTTCCTTCCCCCACACCTCAGTTTCCCCCTACATTCCTTCTGGCGAGGGCCCAGGGTACAGCCCTCACTGAGCCCTGGCTGCTCACACCAGGGGCCACAGACAGCAGCCTCGAGCAGCATTTCAGTGCAGTGCAGTCAGCTTCCCCCATCACCTCTTGTTGTGCTTTGTCTGAATTATTCTTGGCTTAGTCTGAGATTCAAAACTGGACCAAGTGGCCCAACACAGCCTAACACTAAAATAGAATAGTTTTTCACTGTTTTCTTTGTTTCAACTACATTCAGGGAAAGCAAAGCACAGAAAAATAACTTACCCTCATCTGTCTCTCAGAATGGGGATGAAGGAAGCCTCAGTGGATGAAATGTTCTCAGCACCTGCAACTGAAGCTATTTATAGTGGCTTTTTTCTCTTGCAGGTTTATTAACTGCAACAGTAGCTTCTCGTATTCACCGGGCAGCCCAGCCTGCCCTGCTCTATTTGGTACCATTCACTTTATTGCCACTCCTCACCATGGCCTATTTAAAGGTAAGAGGGGAGGGCACGTGGGCAGCAGGGAGCTCGGGGCCAGCTGGCAGCAGGGCCAGTGTCCCTGCTCTGGGCAGCAGCTCTGGGGGATGATGTGTGGCCCTGGCAGCCCTGGCCCAGAGCAGAGGAACCGCTGCTGCCTGGTCGGTCTCCATGGCAGAGCCCTGAGCAGCTGAGAGATGAGTTCCTGAAATAGAGGATCATTCATGCACATAAAGTAACAGTAATTCCAAACTATATAAATTCTGAAATATTAAATTCTCTTTTATATGAATAAGTGAATTTGTCCTTGTCCAGTTGGTCATGAAATACCACTGCACAAAGTTTGAACAGTGATTGGAGAGGCAGAACCTTGCTTGCCTCTTCCCAGTTATCTGTAATGAACAGAAGTTGTAAAATTTACCTTTCCTGTTCCAGGGCTGTTGTTGAAGCACACATCTAGCACTCTGCAAAGCAGAACATAAGAAAGGGCAGGATTTTCAACCTGAGTAATTATTTCCTTCCCATCAGAAACCTATTTTGGGTTTATCTGCTCTAAAAGTAAGACATTCTGGCCTGACAGGGAGAGGTTTTTACTTTTACTGTCTTTATTGTAATTTGCAAAGCAGTTGAAGAATAGACTTGCTCTGAGAGGTGTTGGCAATTGTGTGCATTTTCAAATGTGAGTTTCTGAGGGCACGGTGTTTGTCTCCCTGCCCAGGGCGATCTACGTCGCATGTGGTCTGAGCCTTTCCACTCCAAGTCCAGCAGCTCCCGTTTCCTGGAAGTATGATGGAACGGACAGGAAGTGACCTGAACTTCTTCTGCCTTGGTCCTTTTCACTTTAACTTGTGGCTTTGTTGTCACCTAAAGCTGGACTGGCTGGTACTTGGGAAGGTACCAGTGATGGGACATGTATGAAAGGACTTTGTATTAAAGGAGGTTTGAAAGAAACAAAAGCTAAAATCACAGAGCTCCGTGTGACTCCGTATCTCCCTGCAGATGTGGAATTGGGGACCCTTTGTGCAACTGCAGCCACTTTCCTCTGTTCCTCACTCGGATGG
Source organism: Cettia cetti (assembly GCA_013401135.1). Taxonomy (NCBI): domain Eukaryota; kingdom Metazoa; phylum Chordata; class Aves; order Passeriformes; family Sylviidae; genus Cettia; species Cettia cetti. Next base: position 54,617 of record VZUI01091286.1, read on the forward strand.
ATTAGTACCAGACTATTGACCTTTGTGAGAGAGGAAGAGACAGACTTGAAACTAAAAACGGCTTGAAGTCGTTCAAAAACTTGTGAACACTAAACACAAAAACAGTTAAGCAAACTGAGGCTTCTTCAGAGAACCCCTCGTGGACATTGGGACCAGTTGCCTGCAGGACTTCGGTTTTGAAAAGAACTGAGACAGAAGGTCTTCTGTCACAATATTGGGTTTTTTTGATTTATTAAATATTTCCTGTGGTGTGAGGTTACTTATTAAATCCACAGACATTGAGTGACTTCTTGCAGTATACATATAAAAATTTGTTGTAACAAGTTACATTTCCACCCAGATGTCATATTGCAGTGAAAAAGGGCACGATTTTTATACATATATATATACACACATATAGATATATATATGAATAAATAAAAAAGGAAAACCTGCTAAGATCATGCTGTGTAGCAGACAGGGGCTTGCTGTAATTTTTAGCATGTAGAGCAGTTACTCTGGCTTTATGTATATGGATCTACAATGAGCTGCTGTTTTTTCCCCCCTCCTACAACTGAACCTGCAGTTTAAAACCAAGTGTAGTATTTGTACTGGTTGTACCACGGACTTTAGGGGATATTTGATTTGATCAATGTAGCAAACTAGGGAAAAAAAAAGTTCAAACCCAGCCCTGTGTGTCTGAGGGGGGAGGAGGTCGGGGGTGTCTTTTTTCTTTTTTTTTTTTTTCTCCTTTTTCGATTTTTTTTTTTTTACAAACAGCTCCCTTGCAGGTTTTTAGTAGTTCCTTCTTGACCAGTGCATGTATTATAGCAGCAAATGTCTTTGTGCTTTCTGATCATAGTAATGTATCACTTGTAAATACATTTTTTCTATTTTCTATTTTTTTGTATTTTTTTGCATTTTGTTTCATTAGTGTGCTGTATTTTTCCATGCCCCTGCCCCTCAAAGAAAAAAAAAAAAAGAAAAACTGTCCTTTACTGTTGTGACTGGTTGGAGTTTGTGTGTTGACTGCTTTGTACCTGTAGCCTGTTAAAATGTGGATTTTATTCTTTCTTTTTTAAAACCAGCTGTTCCAGTTGTTATTTTATTGACTGAAAGGCTTCCCTGAGGTAACTAAACTTTTTTCCTTTCAAGCACTGTGCCAAGCAGGGTTTGGGGAGCTCTCCTGGGAGCTCACAGCTCTTGTCAGTTGACAGATGCTGGGAAGTGTTAGTGGCAGGGGAGGAGGAGGAATGCTGGAGACTGACTCTGACTGAGCAGTGAGGTGACTTTGGGACAGGTAAGGGAGGGGTTGCTCAAACACCTGAAGCTCTCAGCACTGTCAGGTGGTACAAGAAGAGCATATTGGACATGGCAGGAAATTTTGTCCAGTCACACGTGTGCACTGTCATTAATGTCACTAATTAACCCCTTCCTCTGTTCTCAGGCAGGTCTGGCCTGGGTGGCAGAGGGCCTGATGCCTCTGAGCTGGCTGGGATGCACTTCCAAGACAGCTGGAACGTCCCAGGAAAAACAGTAAGACCCAGCTCAGCCCTTGTGGTGGGGGGCAAGGGTGCTGAGATTTAGCAAATGTGGGTGGGTGTGGCAGGGGGGACGTTGGGACTTCTCTCTCTCACACACAGCCCCCGTGTTTTCTTTCCCCTAGCTGAAAGCATTCCCTCTGCCACGTGCCTGCAGTGCAGTGCTCATCCTCAGATAACTGTCACTTCGTAACGAAATTAATAGTTTTTCATTGAGAATCTGCTTTTTCTGTTCATGTCAGGTGCTAGGTCCCAGACTTGCTTGGGACAGTAAAAAGGCATCCATTTTGAGCTATACCTCAGACATAAAGGGAATAAAATACTGAGGTGGGTATTCAAATAAAAAAGACTTTTTTGGTGGCTTTGTTTTGCTGAGAAGTTCCAAGCAGTGGAATAACAACTTCAGATCCACTTTGCTCCAGCCTTTGCACCTACCTGTGCACAGCTCAGGTGCCATCAGCTTCACAGCAGTTCCCTCCTTTGGAATTATTTCTTTGAAATTCCTCTGGAATTTACATACAGGGTCTTTTTCTGTTTTGCAGCAGCATTTTCAGGCCATGCCTGCTAAGCATCTTTATGAACAATTTCTACACTTAAGAGAAGCACTCTGGAGAAAGCTCTAGAAGTGCTAATTGATAAATACTTAATAAGAATCAATTTAGCTTTCCCAAGAAAGCCTGGCCTTCCTTTTTAAGCTGTCTTGCCTCCCTGCACTCTGTGCCCTTCTCTTGCACCAGGAGCCCTGAGTGAGCCGTTAGTGAGCCCTGTCTGCTCCCCAGGCTGTGCTGGGGCCCTGCCCAGGTGAGCACCCACTGCACTGGAAGGGGTTTGCTGCCCCTTCAGCTGGCAGGAAAAGGATTTTGGCGCTTGGCAGAGGTTCACTGAACTTAACTGTCCTAAGAGAAAGTGCTTTCCCAGAACTTTAACTTAAAGCTGCAAAGCTTTGTCCCACTGCTCTCCCTCCTCTGACCATTCAGGGGGATTGGAAATGGATCCTTACCTGGCTGTTCAGCTGTGGGCCCTCCCTGCACAGAAGGACCTTTGGTCCTTTCCCTTCCACTCTGATGTGTCTCCTCTGCCTGAGGATCAAGCTGGGCAGGGTGCTTTGGGTCCTCTGGATTTTGGAGACTGTGCAGCAGGACCTGGATTCCTGTCTCAGTTGGGTCTGGTACAGTTGCTGATGCCTTCTTTACTGAACTCCTTAATAAACTGGACACAAAGTTCTGCTGTGAGATTGCCCAAGCACCTGTTGTCAACAATAACTATTTTAATAATTGACTAACATAAACCTTCTTGCAAGAGGAAAAATGCTGGCAAAAAAAGTGATAGACTGGGGTGTACTTATAGCACAGTTGTCAGGACACGGACCAGAACTGTAGAACAAATTGCTGATGGGTCTGGTTCTCTGCTGCATCTTTGAGAACAGACAGCTGAGAAATGGTACTGTTTGAATCTGACATTTCCCTGAGGTCACACTTCACCTTGCAAACATGATGAGTTCCAAAATTTGAATTTGAAATTAATTTTTTCATTCAAGTTACAGCACTGTCACATTTCCTTATCACTATCCCACATCTTCATTCTATTATTCTTCCAGGCACTTTGGTTTTTTGCTTCAGGATCTCTTTCAAATATAGTATTCTCCATCTTTTGCAAATTCCCAACATAAACCTGCATGTATGGCTGGTTTGTTGATAATGATAGTGTGGATATTGAGGGCTCTCAACTTAGACAAAACAAAGATCTAATTTAAAATCGGAATAAATTTGTCCTTTTTTCAGAACAGCTCATCTCCCTTTAGTCTGTTGGGAACTCTCAAGCAAGAGTCTGAACTACATGATACAAAAGCTATCAGGTGAGGCAGGAACTCCTAGTTACTGTAACTGAGTTTTCTAAGGAAGGATTGTAAATTCAGGCTCCACCCGCTCCATGCCTCAAGCCAGTTTCATATACTCTTAGAGCACTGTGCGTCAAAAACCACAAAGTCCTTGAGAAGTGTAGCTTTTGTTCTTGAAAAGTGACTTATCTCCTTCCCTGCTTGTTTCTAATTTATGTGTAACCTGATTTTCCCATCTCTGTGCCCCAACTCTGCAATGTTGGCCGAGTTTGTCAATTGACAGAAAGTTGTGGCTTCATGTGTGAACAGACCAGAGCCTTTTCTCCAAGGACAGCCTGGCCCTGCCCACACCTGGGTTTGTGCTGTCTGAGAGTGGCTTGGTAAGAGCTGCTGATTTATTGCTGCAAAACTCGTTTGTGTTTTGCCCTTTCAGCAGTTCCTCTGCAACAGCCCTGAGGAGCAGACACACAGCACACAAAGTTCTCTCATCCAGCAGCAGCAAGGAGTAAGCTTGAAGTATCTTGCTCTGAGAAAAGCCATTGCTTTGCTCTGGGAGCTCTGGGCCTTTGTGTGTAACCATGCTGTTTACCCCAAAGCAGGGCACTGTCACAGGGCACTGAGCTCTCTCTGAACCTATGGCAGCAGGGGAAAACTTGGAGAAACCTTTTGTTTGAAAGCTTTTGCACCCTTTTCTTCCTTTTTTTTTTTCCTACCTCAAGGTTGTAGGTTTTCTCTCCTCTGTCAGGTGAGGTGGTCACAGCCACCACGGGGGTAACAGGGATGGTTTCATTCTGCACTGGAGAGAAGCTGCAGCAAATTTTAGAGCTGGTAATGAGGGAGGCTGAGGGTGAAGAGGGGCAGTGAGCCAGCACTGACAGCACAGCAGCTCTAACAGAAGCACCTGGACAAGAGGGGAAATGGGCTGGGCAGAAGTGTGACTGACTGTGCTGGCTCACTGGGAATTCAGCTGGAGCACAGCAGAACAGGAACTCTGCATTGCTGAAGTCCTCCCGTCCCTGCAGCTCCTGTTCTACCTGAGTGGCTGCAAGAAGTCAGTGTAAAACAGTATCCCACATCTTCAGGAACCATCATGAAGCGAGCTTGCAGCAGTCGAGGTGGTGACACAGGCTGAAATGAAACTTCATGCAGAGAACCCCTCCATAATTTACAGCACATTGAGGATTGTTGGAATGGTTTTCCAGCAGGAATGCTCCTGTTGAATGCCCTGCCTGGAGTGTCCTGTCAGCCCTGGTTCCTGGGAGAACAAGGAGGAACTCAGCACCTGAGGCCCTTGCCCCAACACGCTGTTGCCCTCCAGCGCCCTGCACAGGGATCACTGACATCACTCAGAACTGGTCTCACTGGTGCATGCAGTGCAGGCACTGCTGGTTTCTGCTTCTGTGGCTTGTGACTGGAGAAATTGCTCTAAATTAATTCACATCTGCGTTTAAAATAAAAAGGTGAGGGAGGAGTGGTCCTTTAAATCAGGTTTTATTTGTCTTCTCTGCAGTCTTGTGTAACAGAATCCTGCTCTTCTTCTCTGCACACAAGTCTAAATAAAAGGCACCACAGGAAAATAACCATATCCCTCTAGTGTACTTGTTTGGACAAGGAGGCAGACTGGACCATTCATGCTCTAATTTTAATTCTCTCCCTCTTCTCCTGAGTTTAGAGCTTTTCCTTTGGCTGTTGATGTTTCTAAAGTTAATGTCTTACCAATGATCACTGATTGAGGATGTGCTACTGCTGAGGCTTGTGTGTCATCTCTTCATTCCCTCATTGCCCAAAACATGTAGAGATTTAAAGCTGTTACTGGCCTATCAGGCACTTCCTGTCTTGCTGATACATATTGTAGAAGCAGATTTGGGAGTAGAGGGGATTTTTTAGTGTTTCGGTTTTTTACAAAGTAGTCCTAGGCATTGCAGCTTTGCTGTCCTCTGCTATCCCTACATCCCAGAGCAGATGAGTGAGCAGGTGCTGGCCTCTGCTGGCCCAGATGGAGGGATTTTTTCTGATCTGTGTTTTCACATCTATGCAGACAGCAACCACCGTTTGTGCTCAGAGCCCTCTGTGTGTGTGGGTTGTCCCTGCACCTCCTCCTGTCTGGCTCCTCTCCTGCTGGAAGTGAGAAGGGCCCTGCTGCAGGGATTACCTCAGCCCAGGCTGTCCCATTAGCTAACACACAGCTGCGTCCCACACCTGAACTCTGATCTGCAGAGGCATGTGACCAGCAGCCTGCAGCAGGGCACAGGGGTCACGGCTCTCAGCACCTCTAACTCTGGGCCCTGGTTAGCCAGTGTCATGTAGTGACAGAGATGGCAAAACAGGCAGTGGCTGGCAAATGCTGTCATTTTGCCACTACCAAACTACTGTTTCCAGCAGTCCAGTTTAGGAAAAGCCCCAGGCTGCCCTGTGAGCACAGATTGCCTCCTGCACTCACAGCCATCACTTACAAACCTCAGTCCAGCCTCTGTGCGCCATACTTTGTCCAAAGAAGAATCAGCACATTTTAACTAGAGGGTCAGTTACTCATTGGTGAGGAAACCTCCAGGCTCACTCAAGAGGGTCAAACTCCATCTCAGTGCAGCGTTGTGAGGCACTTGGGGCAGGGTGCTGCTCCAGGCAGCCTCCTCAGCCTCGGTAGGCCTTGAGCAGCTGGCCTGCGATCACCAGTCTCTGGATCTCACTGGTCCCCTCGTAGATCTCGGTGATGCGCGCGTCGCGGTAGTGGCGCTCCGCTGGCATCTCTGTCACGTAGCCCATCCCGCCCAGGATCTGGATGGCCTGAAACAAAGGCAGCCTCAGGAGGGACGGGGGCCAGAGAGCCCTTCCTGCAGAGTGCACACGGGCACACAGCCCACCGTGAGAGGAACTGAGCCCACTGCAGGCGTAATGGGGAGGATGGACACAGGGATGGCTGGAGCTCATCTGTGATCACAGGAATACACGGGATTGAGCTGTGTAAGAGCAACATGGATATTTCAGATGGGCAATTAATTGCTTCAGAGGTATCTGTTAGTGATCCATATTCTAAGATGCTTTTAATAAAGACGGGGGACACTAAACAGAGGATCTCATCCATGTGCACTGGTGATGACCGGCCGCCCCATGCTCTATCCCACATTGCTGCTCCTTAAAACTGCCACTGCTCTGGACAGCAGCAGACACAGGCCACTTTAATAATACAGCTGCCACAGGCCAGTTTAACCCCCTGCCATCCTCCTACTTCCCCACAACCTGTGAAGATGGTTGTGCTTATCAGCTTCAGCCACAGGGTTGGTTGTTTGCTTGGTTGGTGTGTTTCAAATATAAATTAGTAAATTCCATCCCACCTTCCCAAAGCACTTGTGAGACATCCAAAAGTCCCTTCCCCATGATGTATGTCAGAGCTGTCAATTGACAGTTACCTGATGAGCGATGGACGTTGCAGCTTCTGATGCAGCCAGTTTGGCCATTGCCGCTTCCTGGGGGGAAGGAAAACATCACTGAGGGTGCAGCTGTCCCAAAAAGGAACCCCTCACCTGCATGAGGAGCTTGAATGCTCACGGAGCAGCTGTGCAGACACAGGCCTGATGATGGTGCCAGCTGAGAGCCGCCACCCCTGGGCTACAACCAGTGCTGAACTCAGGGCTGCCTGAGGGGGGGCAGCAGGCCAGGACCTGCTGGGAGTTACAGCCCAGCAGCGCTGGCTGGGCAGGCACTGAGCACAGCAATGCTCTGTGCAGTGGGGTTCCCTGGCCTTGAGCCCGTGTCCCGTGCTGTGGCTGCTGGACAAAGCAGGGCTGGAAATACCTTAGTGAAGGGCTTTCCATTGTCCTTCAGCATAGCAGCTCTCCAGGTCAGCAGGCGTGCACCCTCCAAGGCCACAGCCATGTCTGCCAGCTTGAACTGCAACAACAAACACTGCCTTTGGTCCAGGGCCTCTCCCTGCACAAGGGGACAACTGCATTCTCCCACCCCCGGGGCCATCTAAGGAGCCTCTGTCCCAACAATTAGTTTTAACAGCATTTGAAAACAGAATTATCACCCTGTTTATCCCAGACAGTACAAAGTGTACTGTGTGCCTGATACCATGCCCAAGAGCACACACGGACTTTCCACCAGCCCCAGCACCCCGTGGAACTTCCCCGAGTGCCCAGCTCGTACCTGCACTGCCTGGAGCTTTGTGATGGGCGACCCAAAGGCCATTCTCTTCTCAGCATAATCCACAGCACAGTCCAGAGCTGCCTGTGCTATTCCAAGTGCCTGTGAGGCAATGCCAATCCTTCCTCCATCCAGAGTTTGCTGAGAAAGACACGAAACACATATGTCAAGCCATACTTGATCAAGAATAGTACACACACATTTCTGGTATTGCTGGAAAGCTGCTGTAGTCTTAGAATCCTCTGGTCAGAGACCTCCTTGATTCAGAATGTTCCCAGCTATGCAGGAATAGAGAGCTGTAACAGGCACTGCCACTGCAGAGAAGGCAAGAGTTCAACAACAAGAGAAAGAAGAGGGATTTCTTATTACCTGGAAGAAAATGCAAGGGTGCAAAATAAGGGAAACAGCACAACAAGGATCTGCTCTGAAACCGGCTGGAAAGAACTCTTTAGGCAGATCCAACTCACTCTGCAGCTGATTTTACTTTGGAGATCTGATCAGTTTTCCTTTTTTACCCTCATTGTTAGGACACACATGTGAAAGCATTTTTCAAACTGATTAGTGAACCAGTCAATTACTTGACAGCTCAAACACCTACTCTGCCCCTCTATGCACAGGAAGAAATTGCAGCAGAGGGAGAAAAGGCTTCATCTTCTCAACCCTGGGCTGAAGGTCTTTAAAAGAACCTGTCAGTCACCAACCACTCTTAGTTCTGGACATAATGGAATGGGCTCTGCTCCAGGGATCTTGGCCTAAAATATCAGGCCAACAAGGGGTGTTTTGCCCCTCTAGAGAGAGCAGTGACCACTCCCAAAGGAGAGTGCTTCACTGCAAAAAACAAAGCTGTTCCCAGCTGCCTTGCTCGTCCTCAGAAGTCACACGCATACCATAACTCAGCTGTCATTCACTTTGAGACACTCTCCAGAAGTTCTCGTGGGCCTCCAGGACAACTTTCCTTTGCCACAGTATTCACATGGGGAAATGCTATGTTTTCCCTTTATTGTGGGTACAACTGGAGGAACAGAGGATTGGGAAAGAAGAAAAATTTAAATATACTGCCCCTGTTGACACCAAAGCTCAGGGGCATCAGCACTGCTCTAGCTGAGAACTGCTACAATAAAAGTGCTGTCAAAGATCTGTGTAAATTAAACATTCATCAAGCCCTGGGAATGATTCCTCTCACGTTGGCAAGAAGGGTCAACAGCTTAACATGACAGCTTATGCAAGCAGTCCTTACTGAAGCGATTGCCTCTGGAAATGGTTTATGGAAGGGTGAGCTTTGGGAACTGTGGCAGTACACACCCACAGCTGCACCCCATCCCTCTCTTACCATGGCGATTTTGAAGCCCATTCCTGGCTGCCCCAGGAGGTTGGCCTTGGGTATCCGGCAGTCCTCAAATATCAGGTTGGCAGTGGAAGAGGCTCGGATTCCCAGTTTGTCTTCTTTCTTCCCCAGTGACAGCCCAGCTGTTGGCATGGGAACCAGGAATGCACTAATGCCCTGCAACAATACCCAAACTCTTAGGAATAGTGGTGTCCTCTTACCTTCCCTGGCTGTCAACAGCTCCCTCCATTTTACATAGAAGCCACGTGCCCTGGTAACCAGGAGGGAGGGGAGTGCTGAGACAGAACAAAACCAGCGCACATCAGCCCCTCCTCTGAAAACAGAGTCCCAGCTGAGGCAAAGTGCTTCTCCACAACTCCTTCACTGCCAGCCCCTTCTCCTGACTGATAAAACCATGGCACCTTGTGCTTCAGGGATTTGTCTGTAGTAGCAAACACCACGGTGGCCGAGGCATCCCAGGCGTTGGTGATCCAGGCCTTGGTGCCGTTCAGAACCCACTCGTCCCCATCCAGGCGCGCCACGGTGGAGGCTGCACCCGCGTCGCTGCCGTTTCCTGAGCAAAGCAGCAGCAATCAAACCTCGGGTGATCTGTGCCACTCTGGGGGCAAACCCACCCCACACTGCACTCCATCAGCTCATGGCCCTCTTGAACTGTGGCAGTGTCACCACTGTCCCTCCCACAGGACAGGGAAAGGCCCGTGTGTGCAAGATGTGTCCAGAGCTCTGCTCACACAGGGAATGAGTATTTTCAGCAGGGACCATAGGATGGCAGTTCATACCTTGGGCACTGAGACTTCACTCACACAGAACTGCTAGAAACCACCCTTCTACAAACTGTTCTAGTTTCAAAGACCAAAAGTCCATCCTAAACCTGACCAAGTAAAGAGGCTACACCACAGGCTTTGCAACAGGGATGGTAACAGTCATCACCTGGTTCACTGAGGGCAAAACATCCAATTTTCTCTCCACTGGTGAAAGGAGTGATCCACTGGTGCTTCTGCTCTTCAGAGCCAAACTTGAGTATTGGCCCTAAATACAGGGACTTGAAGAATTTAGTGTTGTTAGTGCCTCTTGAAGGTACAACCAATCGAGTAACTCCCTAATGTGCCCTCCAACGCACCAGAACCCTCGCCAGGAACAGCTGCCCATCCCCCAAACAGCCCTGTGCCATTCCAGCCTCACTTGGCACCTGCCCCTCAGGCTCACGTTGTTGACGCTGACGATGACGCCGGTGGACGCGCAGCCCCTGCTGATCTCCTCCACAGCGATGGAATAGGCCAGGTAGTCGAGGCCTGCTCCTTTGTACTTCTCTGGCACATCCATAGCCAGCAGCCCCAGGCCACCCATCTTCTTTACCTGCACACAGGGAGTGCACAGGTCACGTCCTCTGCAGCACCAGTGTGCCAGCAAATACAGACAGACACGTCATGAGAGGGAAAGATACAACTCCTGGTGAAATGGGAATCTGAACAAACTGCTAAGTGTCCCCAGACCCTTCAGCAGGAGCTGTACACACACTGTTCTTTAGGCTCGTGCTTGTTTAAAGAGCTCTCTTCAGTACTGGGAAGGGGGGAGCCTTCTGAAGGTGAAATAGGGAGACAGAACTCCACCAGCATTTCCTCAGCCTCCCACCAAAGCTCTACCCTTGCATGTCTCCTGTCAGTAGAAATGGGAAATCTGGCTGATAAAAATCATCAGAACTTCACCTTTGAGTCTGCTGAGGCTTCAGCCTGGGACTGCACAAGGGAAGAATTTTACAGAATGAACGACTGCAGAAAACAGTGGTGCAAGGTGATTTTCTTCATTCCCAATAAAGCCAGATCTTGCTTCCCAGAGAATTTTTTGTTAGTCACATTTCAATCTACCCCAAGTTCCCCAGCTAGACCCCTTGCTTTGCAACCACAAGCCTCTGCTTGTTTTTAGAGGAACCAGGGAGAATTTTTAGATACATAATTTCCCTCCTATGTGGGCACTCAAAACACCGATCCTCCACATTAAATCCAGAAGGTGAATAAGATAGCCACTGTTTCTATGTATATTGCTTTATCTTATTAAACACTTGTTTGCATCTTGAATTTTCCTCTAAACATTCAAAAGACTAAGAATCAAATGCAAAATTCTCAGATGAGAACAGTAAGGAGTAAAGTTATTTTCTTCCTTAGGGTAAGCATGACTTTTCTGGCTACTGTCCTTATACCTTACTAGAAAGAGAAATGTCACAAAACTCTGATGCCTCTGACATTTGCCTGGAGTCTCTTGGCTAACATAACAGGATCTGTTTTGCTGGAGCTTTGTATTTCATTGCTTAACGTGCACACTGATGTGTCCTTCCACAAGAGAAATCACTGGTTTGGCTGGAATTTTAATTTATTCACAGCCCCAGAGGATGAGCAGCATATACTCCTGATCACTTTTTTCCACCATCTGAAATGCATTCACATAATTTATGCTTCATCACCACAAACTATTATGTGCAGTCTGTAAAAGTATTTAATTTTAAAAAATCAATTTTATAATTTGTATTACAGCTCACAGGTAAGTCGGTAAGAGAACTAAAAACTCAGTGGTACTAAAGCCAGATACAGAAAAACACAAGTAAAAATGAAGAGTCCGAAATGCCCTGTGGGAATTACGTCTATTTTCAGAGCAACAAGTTGGTCTAAACTTCAATTTTCTGCTCAGCCGGAGCTGGATGTACATTTTGCCTCGGTCCGAGTGGTCCTGGCCCAGAGCAGCAGGCAGGGGCTCTCTGCCTGTGCCATCCCAGCCCTCGCACGCACCTGCTCGGCCGGGAAGCGGTGCTCCTTGTCCAGCTGCGCTGCAAGCGGCATCAGCTCCTTCTCCGCGAAGTCCCGGACCGTCTGCCGCAGCATCTGGTGCGTCTCGGGCAGCTCGGCGCTCTGGTACACGGTGTGCAGCCGGCGGCACCGCAGGGCCAGCGCTGAAAGCGGCGAGGGCACTCAGCGCCGCCGCCGCCCTTCCCACCGGGCCAGGCGCGGGCGCCGGCCGTGAGGGGCTCAGAGCGTCCCCTCACCCCGGGACACCCTCCCGCGGCCGCGGCCCGGCTGAAGGGCGGCGCCACTGCCGCGCCTGAGGGGACTCGCCTCAGGCAGGCCCTGAAGGGCACCGGGACGCCACCTCCCGCGCAGGCCGCGACCCCTTCCCGCCCCTCCCGCGTGCCGAGCAGCCCCCCCGAGCAGCCGCGGCAGAGCGGAGCCGCTCCCGCAGCCCTCACCCCGCGGGGCCCCGCCGCCGCTGCCGCAGTCCCGCCGCGA
>VZUI01091300.1:0-12436 GCA_013401135.1 Cettia cetti
TTATTATTATTATTATTATTATTATTATTATTATTATTATTATTATTATTATTATTATTATTATTATTATTATATTAGTAGTAGTAGTAGTAGTTGTTGTTGTTATTAATAATGTTGTTATTAATAATAATAATTGTTATTTTTATTGTTAAAATTTTCAGAGACATTGGCAAGGAGTTCGGATGGGCTGCCATATTGCTGAGGGTCCAAAAACATATTTTTACGAACCTCAACTTTGGAGTAATTTGTTTTTCTACCACACATAAATAGAAAATAAGCTTTGATTGCATTCAAAAGAATAGGACAAACCAGATGCTGACAGAGATAAAGACAAATTTTTAAAAAATGGAGGCACAGAGCTGACAAAGCATCTAATTATAGAAACACTTGTGATTAAAATAGGGTAATAAATGGAAAGAAATAGAAATCAATTTCAAAATATTTCATTTTGAGTGTTCACTTGTACAGATTTATGGTAATTAAATGTAAAGAGTCAGAGGTGTTGGTTTAAAATTTCACTAGTTATCACACGTATTTGCATTACAAATAGTTTGAACTGCAGAAATTAATGCAGGCTAAACATAAATGATTAAACACTATGTAACAACTCTCTTTAAAACGTAGATTGTGTGTTGACAATGTTCTTTCCCCTCAGATAGTTGCAGTTTAAGAGATTGTTATAATATTTCCCCAAAATTAATTGATTTCTCATGAATTTACTAATGTAATACATGACAGCACAACGTTCTATTAGTTTGCCCATGACTTCCAAACAAAATATTATTTTCTGAGTTTTTGCATATTTAAAATCTTTTTTTTCTCCACTATGTTCTTCATTTTTAACCATGTAAGTTTAATTTTAAAGAGATGTCCTTTAAGTGTTCTGATGAATTTGTTGTATTGCTACAATAATCTAATTTGCCAATATTCGTAAACTTCTTCAGCAGAAAGGCTTTCCTTAATTTAATTCAGTACTTCTTTGTCAACTTTAATTTTTGACTCTGCTTCTCAAAGCCAATAAGAAGAAAATTCTTTAATAACCCCAGGTACTTAGCTCATATTAGTAAAAAGTCTTCCCCTTCCCTGCAGGGACAGATTTAATATTTATTACTTCACTGACACTGCCATATGCTGTATGCCCACTTTTTCTGAGCCATGACAAAGTTCAACAGCAGTTCAGAGAATTCCCTGCATCATTTTACTGTTATCAACATCACACTTCTTTTATTTGCATTACAAATAGTTTGAAATGTAGAAATTAATCCAGGCTGAACATAAATTATTAAACTTGATGTAAGAACTCTCTTAAAAATGTAGATTTAAAATTGACAATATTCTTTCCGTTCAGATAGTTGCAGTTTAAGAGATTGTTATGAAGCTTCCCCAAATTTAAGTAATTTGTCATGAATTTACAAGTATATCACCAGACACCACCATATCCTATTACATGATAGATTACTTCTAATCAAAATTCATTTTACTGAGTTTTCATTACATTTTCCAAACTAAACCACCTGTTCCAAATTTTCCACTCTGAGCTTGCATCTCAGTTTTTTTTAAAGCTTTTCAACTTAATGTGTCTGTACATGTTTGTATTTTCTGAAATCACAGGCAAACAAACAAACAAACCAGACACCTTAAAAAATCATGCTGAAGATTAATTTTTGAAATAGATTGTTCACTACTGAAAAGGATTTTCAATTTGGCATTGTGATGTTATTTAATAAGCTATAAAAGTATACTCATTTTCATGTTGAGGTGTTCTTTAAAAGGAAATATGTGGGTTTGATTTATTTTACTTTTCTTCTTTTCCCACAAAAAAATTTCAATATCTGATTGAGTACACTAATTGAAATTTATCATTAAAATTAGAAATGCTGTGTTGCAGATGTTCTTCAAACATTCATTAAAACGGATTAAGTCTCCAAATATCTTTATTTTTTTCTTCTACATGCATCATGCCACCCCTGAGACATGCTATCTGGGAGAAAGTGAGCACGAATCAAGACTGTGTTAAAAACTCAACTGCTTGGATGGCTGCAGACCAGTGTTGTACCTGTGCCACAGCTCTGTGTCATTAACTAATATAGATGTCACACATGGATGGCACAATATGGATGGCACATTGTATACAGATGTCTTGAAATATTTTGTATGAAGATTTCTTGAAATGAACATAGAATAGAGAAAAGGAAATTTAGGAAATAAAAGGAACAACAGGTTTCAAGGTGTTACAAAAAGATTGTCCTAGGTTTCTTCAACACTTGGTGGAAGGAAATGGCAGCAGACAATCAGTGTCTTTGGAGAGTTATTTGGGCTAATGGAATGTGCTGCACTGTCTAGAAATTCCACACCAAATAGGAAGACAATTCCCTAGCCTACAGGAAGTTTGACTATCAGTCTTCTAAGTGGCTAAAATTTGATAAAGTAAATCATGCCTATCAGGACATGAACACAACGCAGACTCACAAACAGGTATATTTTAGAATACAGTACACAGGACATTTAAAATATTTACTTTTCCCCATTTCTACAAACCTTTGTCTTATTTTATTACCTGAAATATGTAAATAATAAATTGGTTTCTGAGCTTATTTTCTGAAGTCTTGTCACTTCAATATATATTAGTTTTAGTTGTAATATTTTTATAAAAAATTATTTGGAGTCAGCTTAGGTGTTTTCTTCAATTTTGTCCAAAAAGTAAAATTCTGGCAGGAATTTTCTTCTCAAATTTGTTATCAGCATGTGTAAAAGTTCTTCTTCAGAAGGATAACATAGGAAGCATACCTTCGGAGCAGTTCTACAAGTGAAAAACAAAAAAATGAGTTGTGCATATCTTCTCCATTTTGTCTCTAACTCACTTCAGATGGCATGTCTGTTTTAGTCATGCTGGGAAAACACCCTTAAATCTGTTTTCAAAAATTAACCCCAAAGCTGCTATCTGTGCTAAAACATGCAGAAACTGTAGCATCCCACAATGCTGTTCCTTGCTGTACATTAAGATGATGGTCACACATTGGCAGTTTGAAGCCTGAGGAGAGTATTTGTAATTCCTGTAGTATTTATCCCACTGTGGGGTGCCTGTAGGTTATATAGAAACCATAGTTCTGGCCTTTCTCTGTTGCTTGTCAATATTTTTTCAGATTTTTCTTTCCAAAAAAGATAAAGAATCCTACACAACATCGTGGAATGTTGTCTTCAAGTGCAGATCTTCAAGGAATAATTTATTTTCTCTTTTATTCAACACATTAAAAATTACTTAAGCAAATCATAATTTTACTGAAGTTTTTTCAGAAAAAGGTAAAACAGCGTGCACAAGAGAAGTTTCTGGAACCAGCAAACTTTCCATGTGAGACCTCAGAACTTCAGGTTTTTTATTGCTAAATGGCAACACTGGAACAGCCAGTGGTCAATCCATCACACAGTGACCTTATTCAAACCCTAGTGGTCCTATGAGACAAAGTTACCGATATCTCCTCTTTTCTCCGCATTCACAAAGACAGACATTCTATCTTTTCGTTTTGTCAGACATGGTTTTTCTTCAAAAAATCATAGTGAAATATTCCCAGGCACCTTCTTGTGTTTTAGTATTTTCTCTCTTCCTCATTATTTACACTAGCTGTCATGTGTAAGTTCAGCCAATAAACAGATATTTCTAAACTGTTCCCCAAAATGTCACTATTGTGTTTGTTTACAGTCTTATGGAATAAAGTCAATTCATCAGTTTATGTTAAATCTCTTGTACTTGTTTCCAAAATCTCTTTATGCATATGATGAATCATTCCATCCCCTTAAAACTTCAAGATCCTACCTGTTTAGTAGATAATATGAATAAAAAGAAAAATATTTGAGAAAGATACTCAATTTCTATGAGATCAAAAGAATTCTTTGGATCCATGATTAATTTTTGTCCAAATTATATTTGCATTTCTTATAATAAAACTATGAAACACTTCAGAAGGCCAAAAATATTTCTGAGAACAGCTCTAAGTGTTATGCATGTGGACTCACTGATAAACTATGCACAAGACAGAGAATAACCCATTAACTATTTAGAAATAAATTTTGCTCCATTGCTTCATTCACAATTCTTTGTGCACAGTGAATGAATCTTGTGAAATTGAATTATGATAATGCTATTAAATACATCATAGCAAATATACATTAGGAACAAAATTAGGCTCAGGCATGTATAACTGATGTTCCTTGATACAGCCACCTTGTTTACTTATACAAGGTAAATTGCAGCACTCAGAACTTAAATAAAATATCATTGCTAACTTTCTATGCACTATGCTTTCTGCCTCTCATTTCTGCATTTTCTACAGGTCGCATTCGTAGAACTAGATTCATAAATTGTTTTCTGCAACTTGCAGGGCCCTACTCACCAAGATTCATAAAGGCAAAGTACAATAAAGAACATCAGGAATTCCGTCCAGTCCTTGAGGCATCAAAATATAGTGAGGATCTAGCAATTTTCTTGCAATTTTATTGCAATTATATATTATTTAAAAAAAATAATCAACAACCTCTATATTTCAGAATACTCAGTTTAAGGTCCTGGTACTTATTTCTTTATTGATAGATGTTATAGCCCTTGGTATATAGTGTCCTTCTCTGTGTGAGGATGTTTACATTCAGTCATGATGTTATCTCTCAGTCTTTTGATGAAAGGTAGGTAGAGATCACCACGATGTCCACTTTGGTAGATTTATCCCTCAACATCTTTTTGCCACCTTTACAGTTTTTACCATCCTGAAATTTCTCTCAGAAAGTGAAATGCAGAATGTCAAAATCACTATATCATGTAGTGATATGAATTTCTGAATTTTTGATACACAATATCATTCAATACATTCAATACATTCTTTCTGTGTTTATTTTCACATTATTATTTAATTTATTTTTAAAAAAATCAATTTTTCTCTGAATATAATTTGATTTATAAACTAATTAATAAAAAGAAAAGTATTATTTTCATATCTGAGCTGGCAACTCAATATGAGTTGGCCAGTTAAGTTACACTGCATTCACTAATTACTAGAATTGTGCTAATTTAAAACAAAGATGTAAAATGAGACAATTTTGACACTGATGTTAATTTTATTTCTGAATGAGGTTTTGATATAATTTACTACTAACTTGGCAATAAATATACCTTGGACAATTCTAATAAAGCAAGCAGGGTAGTAATATTTGCAGATGTATTTCTATCGGATGCAATGTCTGATAGTTGTTTCAGAGCCAATGAAGAGTTACTAGAAGCAGGAGAAGAAAGTCCAACAGATGGAGAAAATTGCTTTCTATTCTTCTGGTTTAGGGTCTGTAGGTTAGAATTTGTTAACTCACCGGAGTATAGAATAAATCTCTGTAGATAACTATTATTAGAGTGCTTTGTCACTGAGGTGTAAGAGCCAACATTGCACAGCCTTATTCTTGTGGGGTTTTTGGTATATTGTCCATTGGTAACATTTCCATTTGCACTGCTGACAGGCCTTAATTGCACTTCTATGATGACAGCATCATGCAATATGGTATTTGTGTTTCTCTCAAATAATAGTAATAATGAAGGAGTGAAAGCCTTCAAGGAACATATATGGGCAAATTAAAACTTGTAAGACAAAAAATAGAAAGTTTGAAAATGAAAAATTAAAATGTGACTTTATAACTGGGAAAAAATTGGAGGGTGTTTTATGCCCCATTTACATTGCTAGCTGATGTTAATACCGACAATTAGGAGAAAAAGCCTGTAAAAAGGTGATGACAACAGTGGTGAAAAGTCATTAGATTTCCTAAGTGGATCTGGAAGGGTCAAATTCATCAAACACAATCCATAAACCTGAGTGTTTCCCAGTGAGAAACATGGGACCCCAAATTAGAACCAAACTCCATGAGGATTTGTTTGTCTGTGCCCCAGGATGGAGATGCAGGGTGGTGCCCCTAAGCTGGGGTCAGGATGAAATGAGATGGGCTGTGTGAGCCAGGGTGGTGACATGTCCATAGGGCCATCCTCCATCTGGGGACTGTGTTTCAGCTCTGCCCCTTGCGCCTGCATCTGTCCATGCCCTTCATTCAGCCATGACCATGACCTTCCAGATGGACCTGATTATATCTCCAGTTCTGGGGCTGAACTTCAGTTCTGGTTTTAGAAACAGTGATTGAGTGCCTGAAGATTGGCAGTGAAATTCTGGGGAAAGAAGCTCAGCAGGGGAAATGGGAAGACAAGGAATGGGCTTTGTCTGGCAGTGTCAAGTCTCTAGGGTTAAGTTGTCATTTGAGTTATTCACCCAAGGATTCCTCAAAAAGCAGTGGGAATAAAAAATGGGCACACTAAAGAGATTCATCCTATCCAAAAAGAGTCTCTGAAATAAAATTCAGATAAATGGCTTATTTGTCTCTGAAGACAACTGGAATATGGACAGATGAGCAGAAAGCTAAGTAAAATAGAAACAGTCCAGGCTGTCCCAATGTGAGTGAGCACTGTCACAGCACCCTGCAAGAAGCCTAGAGCAGAAAATTAAACTCTTAGACTGGAGTATTGGCAGACATGAAGCAGTACATCAAATATAAATTTTCACTTTATTAAGACTATGATCAGGAAAAATAATTTCTGCTCTTCTAAGCAGCAGCATTGCATGGAACTACTTCTTCATTGTACTCTTTTTCCAGCAATTAGCATAACCTAATGGACAACGAATATTTAGGCAAACAAGTCTGTGGAGTCCTCCTGTTTTGAGGAGGCTGAAATCTGATCTTACTGTCCTTGTGTTGACCCAAACCATAAGACTCCTCCCCTGAATACCCAGTAAAACCCACGACCCTGCCCCTGCTCTCCCTCTTGGTCTTCACCTCAGCCCAGGGTGGGGGTAATAAAAATGGATTCTCCAGTTTAACAAAGAAACTTGTCGTGTCTGTTTCCCTGCCAATGGCTGTGACCTCCCTGGACACGATGATCTCTTTACCACTTGATGCAACACAAGTCAAAATGGATGAGAAAATATACTCAAGCCAATAAAAAAGAAATATTCTCTAGAATTCAGGTAGTACAAATTTAAAAAGTACAGATTAAAAAAAAATTAACTTTAATACTTACTTTACAGGAAGCTTTATTTCATATGGGATATTTCATAAATGTTAACTGCTCTTTGAGTGCAATGCCAAAAGTTAGCAGCAAAATAACAATACTCTAAGCAAATAATAAATGACTATACATCTGAACATCAGAGCAAATATTAAATGACTATACATCTGAACATCAGAGAAGAAATTAAACAAAAATCCCAAACCAAAAAACCATCAAAAAACCCAACTAGGATCTTTGGTTTCATTCCACCTAAAAATAAATACAAATTTTATTAAGTGTGATTTTTACAGATCACTTGCCTAAAGAGCAGGGCAAATGAAAGTCATTACCTTGCTTTTATTCATGTCTTAGACAAAAATTCCATTGAGGTCATTAAGAGAATTTTATATAAGACATAAAATGAATGAAAAGTTATTTTATGGCTTGGCAACTTGTGTAATAAAAAGGAAGCAATAAGAGGGGGAAAAAAAGATGATTAAAATAAAATGACTGTAAGGTAGCTTTTGGTGCAAGTAGCGTGTATGTTTGCCTATAACTCCAATAATGGTGAAAGGAATCTCATCTTTTGTAATGTTCAGTGATCAAGTATTGTTTAGTAGGGGAGCCATTCATTTTATTTAGCAGGAGAGCTTCTCTCCTTTTCATTTGTTTAGTGTTGATTACATCCATAAAATGATTTAGAGTACTGCAAATTCAGTCAATATTCTGGAGATAAACTTGAAGAGTTCAGGGTGCAGTTTTCTATATACATTAGTGTTCTTTTCATAGTTAGAAGTATCTTATGTAATCTATCTATCTTGCAGCTTTACTTCTTTCTGATGAGAATAATTATAGAAATGCTTCTGATGAGAATAATTATAGAAACCTTATGCATTGGAAAATCTTGATACGAGTTTATACAGCAGTTTCCATGATAAATTGTTCTGTACTGCAAGGCTGAATATTTGCAGAGCCTCGTTGCATCACTGCAGAAATAAGGATTTTAGAATTTCTAGAATCATAGAATAACCTAGAGTTGAAAAGACCTTTAAGATTATCAAATCCAATGCTAAGCCCACCACTAAATTATATCCCTAAGTGCCACATCTACACATCTTTAAAATACCTCCAGGGACATTGACTTAACCGCTTCCCTGGACAGCCTTTTTCAAAGCCTGACAAACCATTCAGTGTAGAAATGTTTCCTAATATCAAATTTAAATCTCTGGCACAACTTGAGTCTTTTTCCTCTCTTCTCATTGTTCGTTACTCCTATTCTCCCATGCCCCTCAGCCACTACATATAAGACTTGTTCTCCAGACCATTCACTAGCTCTGTTTCTGTCCTCTGGACTTCCTCCAACTTCTCAGTGCAGTCACAGCCAAAACTAACCACAGGGCTCGAGGTGCAGCCTCACAAATGCTAAGAGCACAGGGACAATATTTTCCCCAGTCCTGTTGGCCACACTATTTGATACAGGCCTGGGTGCCATTGGCCTTCTTGGCCACCTGGGCACACTCTGGCTCACGTTCAGCTGCTGTTGGTCAGCACTTCCACGACCTTTTCAGCTGGGAAACTTTCCAGCCACTCTTCCCCAGCGTGTAGCATACCAGGGGTTGTTGTGACCCAAGGGCAGAATCTGGCATTTCGCCTTGTTGTACCTCATAAAATCGACCTCAGCAAATTGATCCAGCCTGTCCAGATCCCTCTGCAGAGCATTCCTGCCCTCCAGTAGAACAACATTCTTTCTCAACTTGGTGTATTCTGCAAACTGATTGAGGGTGTACTCAATGTTTTTCAACTCCTGTTTACTGCCCATACTACATGTATTGCTGTTAGATGCACTTCAGCTGGGTTATAGATCACACCACCTTTTCAGGGGAAGAAGCCCTCATTCCTGTGTGACTGTTCTCAGGAATTTTTCCATGATTTCTAACACTTAAATAATTCTTTCATCTTTTCCTCTTTCTGATACTCCCTCCCATTTCTGTGATTTTGTAATTCTGTAATTACTCTTCACAGACTTTTTTTTTTTAGAAAGATATAATATCATCTTTGGTTGCTGCATCAAGGGTGGCCATGGGGCCTTACTTCACCAAAGGTGAATCAAAATGTGTGAGAAGAACGTGTTATAAACCTGAAGTCTGTAATGTTATGCAGAGCAGCAATAACGTTTGAGAAAATAATTACAGAAGTTAAAATCAAATCATATCCATAATAACACTTCATTAGAAGACCAGAGAGAACTACCAAGAGATTATTCATAATAGAAAGCTAAATTACATGCACTACTGCATGAAAAGCAATGTATGCCTCAAATACAATTTTTGGTATTTTCCGTTCTAAAATACAAAAAAATACAGATTAAAAAAAATTAAAAAGATAACTTACTTTTTTTTAAGAGAAGCACTAGGTTAAAAATATACAGAAAACTTCAGCTCATTTTCAAGCTCTAGTAAGTTCACAAGTCTAACTTTTGACAAATGGTCTCTATCACACTAATGTTTTATCAATTAAACTGTGTCTTCTGGGAGACTAGAAATTGTTTCTAATGATGTGAAGCAGCAGTGTCTCTTCACTCACAATAAAAGTAGCTTTTATTGGCCTCTGCTAATACCAGTGAGATTTCTTTTAGTTAGAGAAGAGAAAATCATTCCATGAACATTATTGTGGTAAATGTCTGAATAGAAGACTTCTACAGCTCCTAAACTTTTTAATTTCATTTCTACAACCTCTTATCATTTTTCCCAGTCTTCTTTCATATGCTGTTTTTTAAAAAATAATTTGGTTTATATATCTTCTTCATTTATCTGCTTTTACTCACTTTTTTTTTTTTTAATTTAAATACATATAATCAGCAATACCAACTGGATTTAACAAAACAATAATCAGTCTTGGTTTTCTTTCACCCAACAAGACAGACATAAAAAATCTTGAAATGATACCTTAATAGTTCATGAATTACCAACAGTAATGATTTTTTGTAAAATCAGTAGTGGCAATGAGAAGAAATTGATAGAAAACTCCCATTCTATCCAATCCAATTGGTTAGAGCCCAGACCAAGTCAATAGTCTTGGAGGAGTGCCTACATTATAATAAGGTTCCACTGACCTCTCTGTTCTAAACTGTTCTGGTTGTGGTCTAGTCTAGCATCAATGCATTTTTTATATATTATAAATGCAAAAATGACAGTTGCTTAGATTTCTTTTTCAAAAAGTTAGCTGACATATAATAATACATGTACTTACATGTACATGTTCCAATTAGTGTTCTGGCTTGCAATCTCATTATATAGTCCTTCAATACAGGTGATTGCAAAGCTGTTGAGGACTAGTTTAAATAAATTTGGGTGAGATAGTGATAAAGCAATTGAAAATAATTGCAAGATCACAGTTGTTTAAACCTGCACAATAAGACAAATTAAGCATAATCAAGATGAATTTTCCTAAAATAAACTTCCAAAGGAGTCACTTAGACAGTTTAGGCCTCTTCTACATTTTATTTAGAGTTTCTACTATCGAACATGTAGAACATAAAACTCATAAAACATTGGCAAATATTGATTTCAGAAATATAAATTGATTCCTTCTCACTCCTTCACAATATCATTGATCCAAGTTTTTAACAGCATCCACAGTTTCTACTGCTGTTTTTTTTTATTAATAGATCATTTAATGCTTTGAAGAGATGGAAAAAAAGGTGAAGTCTATGCCTGAAAGCTAAAGCCACTAGGAAACAAAATTTTATTCTTTTTTGTGTGTATCTTTGTATTAGCTAGAAAATGCACTCTCTCCTTAACAACTTACAGTTGGTAGTCATGTACTGTAATTGCAGGGCTCAATTTGAGTGCCACTGGGAGCTTTAGTTCCACTTTCCCTAAATGTAAGCCATGAAATCTAGACTGATGGAGTCAAGAATTTTTTTTCATGTAGATAAGCTGAGACAACTTAAGTTGAATCTCCTAATTTGGGAAGTTCAAAATACCTCAGCTAAAATAGTTTAAAAAAGATAATTACAACTTGAATTCTCTTAGAGCCAAAAATAATTACTTTGGACTATAAAATTATATTTGAACATCCTACTAATTAGGAATGTATTTTATTCCAGATTCAATGACAGATATTAAGCTGCAGTTAGAATGTTCAAAAGTGCAATAAATATTTTATGGAATGTAACTAGAACTACATACCTGTTCAGAATAACTAGAGAATCCCAAACCAGAATTTTATTTCCTAAATTAATAAGACTTACAAAATAGGTCTGTCTTTTGGTCTATCTCTTTCTCTCCATATCTGTCAGTTTCCTTTAATAAATTGTGATTTCACTGGGATTTTTCAATCAAATTTGACAGGTGGGTTAAGGTCTCAAAGATACTAAATTTCTATGAAAGATTAAGTTCCATGAAGTGTGGTCAATGACAGGGACTGAGGATGCAAACTAATATCTTCACAAAGAAAATAAAATGGGTGAAATAGTCTTTTTGGTCTGTCAACCCTCTGTCATCATATTAATATCTCCCAGTCAGCTGCAAGTCTTCCTACCTTCCTACCTTTTGCTTTAGATAAGCAGGGAAGCAGGGGAGTAAAGAAAATCAAAGGAGACAAAAGGAAATGTAAGAAAATGTAAAAGGAGATGAAAATACTTTTAAATAACTTGTTTTACCTTTTTTTTTTTTTTTTTTCTTTTTAAGAAAGACACTGGAAGAACAGCAGCAACAGGAAAATTGCAGAAGATGTATTGCATAACTGGGAGGTTTTGGCAGAAGAGAAATAAATAGTAGATTTCTTGAAAGAAAAATAGTTTTCTTTCTTTCCACTGTTCACATCTCCTACACATATTGGTGTATTATGCTCTGTAGAATATATATACTGTTATTTGACTTCATACTAAATTTTATACGGAGTTTTACTTTTGTTACATCCACAGGATACACTAAAAGGTAGATCTTTTTCCTCCATGATGGATATGCATTGCCCAATTTTGTTTATGCATGAACAATGTTTTCTCTTTTTAAATGGAAGGTAGCCCTCCCAAAGTGTTGGCAGTAAAGAACACAAATAAAATCTTAGCAAGCCCGTCATATTTTTGAGCATATCAGTACACCTAATTAGAAAAAAATTGTGGAAAGCAAACAGGTTAAATGCATTAATCAATTATTTTAATACTTTTTGATATAATCTTTGCTTCAAATAATCATAGTACAGTTGTGGCACTTTATGATCTTTGAAAATATATATTTATTCAGAATTATGTACTTGTTTATTACAATGCATCAACATTATTACTATATAAGACACTGGAGATAGATAGATAGATAGATAGATAGATAGATAGATAGATAGATAGATAGATAGATAGATAGATAGATAGAT
>VZUI01091304.1:0-22619 GCA_013401135.1 Cettia cetti
GGGGGGGGGGGGGGGGGGGGGGGGGGGGGTTTCCCCTTTTGCCTACCCCATTCATTAATAAATGTCTTACTGCTTTTAGTTGAGCACAGCCAGGGAAAAGAAGCTGGATTGTCAGCTGTACCTACAGAGGAATCATTAGCTAATTTCCAGCTGCAAATTTCTATCTGCTAATAATGTTCCAGCCACAAGGAAATAAGATTGAATTTATGAATCCAGCCTGAATATCTGAGAATAATCATGGTAAAACAAAATAACATTTTTGATACCAAGGAGTTATGTTATATTCTTTGAAATATAAAATGATTGTTCTGTTTTAAGCTCTTCGAGGGCAAAGCTGATGGTTAAGCACAAAATGGAGAATTTGTTGGGCTTTCCCACTCAGGTCTTCCAGGTAAAAAAAAAAAAAAAAAAAAAAGCTGCTATATCATGAGTACTTACTTCTCTGCGACAGGATATTAACTGTCAGCCAAGCAGCCCATCAGATAGCTTGGCTTGCCATCTCTGGGCCAGGAATTAAGATTCCTATGGCCCTTAGTCAGCATTGCTACCAGGGAAGGCAGAGAGAACCCTCCCCCTTGCCAAGACAGTAGCAGTGCTGGTGAGCTCGTCCCTGACAGAAGTCACTCTTTGCATATCTTCCACCCATCAGTCTGGGAATTAAGAGATAAGGAGCATTTCCGTACATAAATAACCTCTGAGCTGTCTTTGAAAATAGAGCTCTTCGTTTTTCAGCTTACCACTGGCGATGGCATTCCTGCTTATGCAAGACTTGCTCATCACAGCCCTGACTCAACCTTGCAGGAAGAATGAAAGCCACCCCCGACCCCTGTGCTGCCAGGGTGACTGGATCCGCAGGGCAGAAACCTGCCCTGCTCCTCTCTCTCCCAGCAAAATGCAGAAAAATCTGAATTTTCTGCCTTCCTAAGGGGGTTGGGGCTGCTCCCTAAGGAAGGGTAATTCTGCCTGTTGGATCCGTTCCAGATCTGCCCATGCTGGCTGAAAAAAAATCTCCATTCTCACCTGGCATGTCACAGTTCCCCCTGACCTATGAGTGTTTCCTTCTTCCATCAGCTGGCTGCAGACACCCTCGTGTGCTCCAGCCTGAAAATCACCTGCTCTTTGAGCTGCCTACCCCAGCCTCACTCAGGAAGAGCCTACACGGATGGTTTGGGCAGCAAATCATATGGGGCTGTCACCAAAGAGAGCAGGACAAAGAAATGGCAGCCTGCTGTCCCCTTCCAGCTGCCTGCACCCGTGATGATCCCCCTGGGATGCTGGGGAAGCCCTGGGGTGCTCTGTGGAGTGAGGAAGGGATGGCTGGAGGGAGAAGAACAAGGTCTGCTGCAGGTTTGAGTGTGCAGTGGTCACACTGTGCAGCAAGATGCAGACCCATGCTGGAACTGTAAAAGACTTGTCGCCACAAAGGGTTCCAACCCCCCTTTCCACAGCTCTCCCATAAACCCTCTCTCCTTCCCCTGCTGCACATCCCAAGATTCCTTTTCTGGGTGTAGAGAGGCAAAAGCAAAGGAAGGATTCCAGCATATTTTGTTTCAGTTAGCATATCCTTCTGCATGGAGAAAAATGTTGTGTACTTAGAGCACCATTCCACCTCCTCCTTATCACAGCCCTGTGGCACTTGCACAGAGAAAAAGCAAGAGAGAACAGAGAAAAGGACCTAATCTGCAATTCTGCAAACTGGCAGAGGACAATGGTCAGAGAAACACAGATACCTTATCTCTCTCTGATTTCCCCCTGGCTGTTTCCAGGATGTCACTCACCGAGTGGCTGTTACCCCCAAAATCGCTGGAGGTCATATTCTGATCTCTGTTGTTTCTCATCTACACCCATCTCTGCTGGCTGGGAGGCAGATGGTCCCACACTGTGATGAGAGCAGCAGATCAAATCCCCTCACCCCCTGGCCAGGTCACACAGTCCTTCACACTACTGTGTGCCCACCATTCCCTCCATATCAACTTTTTCTTTTTCTTTTTTTAATCTCTGGACAGATGCAATAATTTCTCTTGGGTTTCTTCCCCCCTGCTCTGCACTCTGCAAAAGTGGGCTCTTGGGTTGCATCACACCCTCCAGGCATTCCACCAGCTCACACTGTCCAAGGATTTACCTGCCATTGCTGTGGCCTTAATTCCCTGAGACACACAGGTCAAGACAGGCCTTACCTTGGGTAAAGCAGGTGTGGAAAAATTAAATGCATCCTCTGCTTTTTCTCAGCCCCTTCTCAAGCCTCACTTAGCTAGTCCAGGGCATTGGTCATCTGTCCTCTCCCCTTCCCAGTCCATTCTGAAGAGTCATTTCTGTCTAGAAAGACCATCATACATTACAGAATCATAGAAACTGCTCAAAACACCCACATTAATGAAAATCTAGAGCTGATCTTAGGGCAGTATATTGGGCCAAAGACAGATAAGTGACCTTAAACACTACAGAAATCTTATAAATATCCTCATATTCTAAGAAATCCCAAGAAAAACGGGAATATCAACCCTCCTGTACTCCTGTGCTACACCCAAAGAGAATCTTTTCTCCTGACCTAAAGAGAATACTTTTTCCTTCCTACTTCACCCTCACTCAGCCATGTTTTCCTATGCCCTCTGTTATTCCTTTTGGAATAGATAGATAAGAGGAGCACTCTACCCCAGGTGCATCCCATTCAATTTTCATGTCCTAAGACAGATACCTCAGTGAGGCACAAGAGAGGCAATTCCCACTGGAGGAGGGTTCAGATCTTTGTTTTATTGGCTTGACTTTTTCAGTCCATGACAATGGAAGGATCAGAAGGTAAACTACCAGACCAGTGGATATTTTATTTTCATGGCTGAAGGCACCCCCAGACCATGATGAATGATGATAAATTTCTGTTCCAGTTTTTGATTTTGGTGAGCAAGGGAAATTTACAGTTCTATTCCAAACTAAAAACTATACAAATAACCGTTATCAGTAAAATAGGCAAAATTCAGGGGGAAAATGCAGAAGCTTTTATTATCTGAATTTAGACTCCACTTCTAGCACTTCAAGGTAGAATCAATACTTCTCTACCTCTCCCACCCTTTTCTCTGAAATCCCATGACTTCAATGAGTACTTCCAGCACAAACTGAGGTAAATTTTGGGGCAGTATTGTTAAACGAAAACCAAAAAAAACCCAAAAAAATTTGTTCTCAAAGTGCTCCAGTAAAGCATTCACTTTCTTTCATGCAACACTCCTTGTCACAGATTTTGCATCCCACAGAATCCAGCATTCCCAGCATAGCTGAGGAACTGGACTGGGCCATACTGGCAAAGCTATAACTATGGTGTGTTCCCAGCTAAGAACAGAAACAACATTTAGGCTTTAAAGCAATCTTGTCAGAGAGGCAGATCAAATAATGATGGCTAACACAGCAACATCTCTGCCCACAAGAGACACAACACACAGCAAGTGTTTGTGAAAAGATTTCCCACTGACTCCCAGAGATATGCATCATCACAGCCAGAGCATGGGTGGGGTGAGAAGGACAAGCCACATGAGGGTAAATATGTCCAAACGTGCTATCTATCTCTTACTACCACCAACAACCAGGATAAAAGAGCTGGAATCATGAAGGAGGAGGTGGAGACTGAAAAAGCTTGGTGAGAAGGATAGATGATTAAGGAAACAGCCAAGCTGCCTGATAGATGCTTTTGACTGTTGTTCTGGACATTTTTGGCCATAAGCCTCCAACCTGCAATAGGGCTTTCGGTTCCTTCACAACCCCTGAAGGATTTTGATAGGAGGGCTTGCCCTGAATTTTCTGTCCTTCAGATTACACCAAGAGCACAAGTGGGCACACACACATCCTATCACACCCTAGTGTGGAAAGAATAAACATTTCAAATCCACAAGCAGAGTGGGAAAGATACCAGAGGTCAATCAGCCAGGGAAACCAGTTGCAATGGAAAGATTAACTCATGAGTTGTGTGACACAGTTAAGGACCTTCATAACTTCCCCAGAAAGAATTTCATCACCTTCAACAGCAAAATATTAATGGCAACACCATTTGTTTTCCCAGCAATGTGCATTGTTCCAGTGGGTCATTTTCTTTACAGCCACCAATAAAAAGGAGGAATCCTTCATCAGCAGATGGGCACCTCAGGACAGGATCTCACTGCGGACTTCTTCAGGAGGTCTGGTTTAGCTCTGGTCCTAATGAATCACTGGGAATCACTGTCAGTAAATTTGATAATGGAGTCCAGCCAACACTAAACACTTTGGAAAATCCCAGCCCAAAACACTCTCAGGTGTCAGGGACGGGCTGAGGGCAGATCAGGTGGCTCCTCCTGAGGAGTCACCTTCAGCCATGACATTGGGAAATATCTCTGCTTTAGGAAGTCAGGTCAGTTGCCATATTTTTTCACATACTTGTGAACATCAGTTGCACCCACCTGCCATGACCATATTCACTGCATGGTGTTGAGAGACACCTAAACAAAAATCTGAGGTTTCTGCTGTAGATTATGATTGTGAAAGTTCTGACAGTTCTTATGCTGAAAAATTCCACATCCAAAATCTTGAAGGTTCTCAGGGTCAAGAAATCTCCATGGAGAAGAAAAGTAAAGACTTTTTTGTTATTTTTATCCATTTCTAAAGAGGGATGCTGTATCCTAAATTTAGGTCCCTGCTTGAAAACAAAATTCCTGATTCAAGTGGTTTCACAAACACATTCGCATAAGAAGCCTGGGGAAAAAAAGCAATGAGACCCACACTGGAATCAGGAGATGGCCATTCCACGCCTTTGTTTTGCAATCTTTACTTGTGGCTAAAAGCAAAGCCAATTAAAGTAAACAGGAATCTGGAATCTGTTGTTGACACCAAGGCCATGGAACAAGAATTTCAGCCAAAACTTTATCATGAATCAACATCTCAAGGCCTGTTTCAGCGGAAGTAAAATAAATAATAATAATTTTAAAAAAAAGATTTAAAAAATAAGGAGATTCTTAACATGCCCAACCAGATTCAGTAAAGCAAGCATGAAAATGTGGTGGTCCAAATCACTCTCAGAAACAAATTCTGGAAACAAAGCACCTCCATCTCTATCTGGACTGGATTGTCACAAGCTCATCCCATTATCAAACTTGTGGTGGAAACTTCCAATACCAGCTGGATTTCTCCATTTGAATTTATTTCTACTTCTGAACTGATCAAAGATTACTGCATTTTCAGATCAACTCTAACAAGTAATTTGTTTTCAGCATCTGAGTCCCCTCGATGCTTTAATCTGTCCCTTCTAACTTTAATCTAGTTAAAAACAAAGTTACTTTGCCTATATGGCCTTTTTGTCTGAATTAACTAACTTGAGTAAGTCAATACAAGAGCAAGAAGCACTTCATGTAATCCTACCTCTGCTTTATCAAAGTATTTACATATGCTCCTGTCTTTAAGCTCAACTATGAGTGTATTTATGTCCTTTCAGGAACTGAGACATGAGGTTTTAATGACCTGAAATCAGAGACTTCTTCCTATCTGAAATAGCACCTCTACCTTCCCCTGAGCATTAGAGTTTAAGCAGTAAATGACTTTGATCTCAGCTACCCTTTATTTTGGTTGTGGAGTTGCAAAATGAAAACCCACATGACAAGGCTATGCCAAACAAATTAACACACTGCTCTGCCCATCCCTGCCGAGCCCCCAGCCTGTGAATGAGACAGAGATTTAGTCTAAGTTCTGCTGAAAACTAAAATACATTAAATGGAACAGAATATCACACACCTAGGCCAAGTGAGACTTTTTTTTAGTATTTTGCTCCTTGACAAGGACATGCAGGGAGAAGAGGATGTGGAAGATGTCTGACACTGTTTTCCAAAAGAATTGGCGGAAAAGATCTGATGTTCTTTTCACAATCAGTGCTACCCAAAATAAAATACAGCATAGTTTCATGTTAAGAAGAAGTAACAAAATCAGCTATGAAGGTAAAACTCATAGAAATCAAGTGTGAAATTTTCTTGAGGTGACTTCCCTCTGGCGTCATTATCTAATTCCCTTCACTGTAGCAGATTGGAGCGTGACATGCTCCACTCCTGGTGTCCAACCCTGATACACTGGCATTTCAAGTACAAGTTTTGCTGAGTATGTCAGGCATCTGGCAGGTATTAACTGTCCTGCACACGAGCTGGAAGGTGGGTTGGAGGTTGGTGGTCAGCACAGTGTTCTTCATGGCACCAGCAATTTTCTGTTAACTGTGTACAACAGACAGGACTGCCTCAACCACATCCATGGCCTCCTCTCATTCCCATCATCTCCTGCTGACTGACAGAGGATCTCATGTTGACACAATGCTGAAAAAAAATGAGGCTTTAGGGTTTTTTATTTGGGGTTTTTTGTTTGTTTCCCTTTTTTTGACCAACTAAGTTTATGGCCTGATCACTTCCTTGATCTGTGTCACCATCCAGACCCATGAACATTACTGTAAGCACAAAGGGAATGAGTGGCTCTAGGGAAAAGGAAACCCAAAGGACCCTTCCAGTAACTCTTTCCAGGAGATTTTTCAAGAGCTATGCCAGATTAAAGCAATGACTTAATCACAGCATTAAACAGTCAGCCTTTACTCAGGCAAATTTTCCATTATCAAAGGACCATTTATGTTAGTGGGAAAAATCCCTGTTCTCAAAGGACCCTGAAAGTGCAGTGACAAGAGCAGTGCAAGTATTTATAAGAGTTATCCCAGAATGCAGTTTGTACTGAAAAATATGATAAATTTCATCTTGATTTATGTTTAAAAACCCCAGAGCTTTCACCTGTGTTTTATGCACCATTCTTAGAGCAAGAAATCTACCTTTCCCAGAAAGTTTTCCCAGGGCTGCTGTGTACTGGGCCCTCATGGAGAAAGAAGTCAGACCCAGAAAAATCTGTCACATGCTGCCAACCATCTGATCTTCACTCCCAAAAAGGCTCCCAGCCCATCAAACATGAGGCCGACAGAAATGGAAAAGTGGCTTTTCTTTACATTCCCAATGAAGGTTTTTGTGCCATCCCTGACAAGCTCTGTGTGTGTGTAATCCCAGGGCAAGCATGTGTCATGGGACAAGAGGCTGTTTATGCCCCAGGACCATAAGCACTGAACTCAACCAAGGGGAAACTTCCCCACAACACAGGCAGCTTTTTTGTGGAAACAACAAAACAAAAGGGAGTGCTGGGACCGGCTGCCCCCTCAATTGGAGGAGTGGAGGGTGTTGTTTCCAGCAATCCACCTGCGTGTTCATATCTGCCTCATTTGCATGTGTTTGTTTAAGCTTTTTTAATTAGTAGAAGGCCAGATCCTGATTACATATACACACGGGTGCTGCTCAATTGATCCCGACGCTGGCCCATCTTGCTGACCTTACAAACCAACACCTTTCATTCAGCCCAGAGACAGAAGGCACATATCAGGCACATCAGAGAGTGAAGGGAGGGAGAGCAGCAGGAGTGGTTCACCCAGGAGATAACAACAGCTCTCCTCCTTGTCTCTGCAGCGCTGTGGGATGGGATGGGATGGGGCTGGGCATGACCTGGCAAGCCCTGCTGATTTGCTTCATCCCACAGATTACCCAGCAGCCCAGCATCGGAGCAGTCCCACTGCCGATCACATGATATCACCCAGCATAAATGCACTTAAATTGCTCAAGAGCCCTGTGCAGCCCAGGAGCCCCCATGGGTATAAAGTATCTCTCTTTCCCATGCTGTGAGATCAGAATCAGGCACAGCATTGGGTTAGGGAGCGGCAATAGTTGTTCCATAATTAACTCTGAAACCGGGTTCTCATTAGATCTTGCTTTTCATAAGTACCCTTCCCTCCACACATGCCTAATTTCCTACTACTCATCAGGGAGGTTAACAGGGACTGAAATCAACTGTAAAACTCCCATGGGTTCCACTAAGGTAGATTTACACCCACACAAGAAAGGGCAGCAAACTGGGTGCATCTCTTTCACTATCTTTTTTTTTTTTTTTTTCCTAGATATATGCACAGCACCTTGCTGTGTGAAGAGCAAGCCAGGCTGCTGCTGCCAATGAATGTTAAATACTTGTCACAGTGACACTCTGAAAGGGCAGGATATTATATCACCCTCCACATTGTGCAGAGTGTTTGCTCAGTATCAGCTCTATTCAAAACTACTGTCACATCTCTCTTGGACTTTTTTTTTTTTATTGTCACTCAGTGCTGTTGTTCCTGGGGCATATGCATGCTCCCTCATTTATTCATGGTGCCCTGTATCTGCAAAACAATAAATGTGGGCAGGTGTCTTGTCCCATACAGAGCAGACCTTTTCTAACGTGTCAGGATCAGGCCCATCTTATCATGCTCTGAAATGGGAGTTTTGCCAAAGCTAAGAGACAGAGAAGAACAGATGCAGCTGAAGTGGAGGTGAGAAAGTAGAAGGAATAGGATGCATAGTGGAGCTCCTCTCCAGGGAGATAACTCCAGCTCCAGTTCCTTTTAGGATGTGGGATTCATGTCACTATTGAGGAAAGGATGGTCCCTTTATTTGTCACCCTGAGTAGCTGAACTGGGTGGGTCTTAGCCCCTTGTTACCATAGGATGCTCCTCTCCATCAGGTGTCTGTTTCTCCCATCTGCCCAGGGAAGGTCCTACAACCCATCTGGTTTACCCCAGGTGTCTAAAATCAACCTGCTCAACATTAGGCAAGCTGCATCCCACTCCTGGTGCCTGCCCAGTGGCAGGGTGCTACCCACAGGCAGGGAGGAGCAGGAGTCAAGGAGATCACAGTAGTGCTCCCAGTGCCTCTCCCCCTCCATCCCAGCCAGCAAACACACCCTGCTCACCAAGGGGTGATTATTTTTCTGAGCCTCCTGAAAATTAATTAACCCTCCACAAACTGAGCAAGTTTTACCTGAGGGATGGCTTCTTAGCTGATTTCCAGCCTAAGAACCAATGAAGAGGGTCAGCAAAGAGTTTTGGAGCTTGGCACAAAGCAGGAATCTCCTGATGAATGGAAAGGGATATCTAAGGCCACCGTTCCAAGTCCTTTGGTCAGAGAAAAGGAATTTGCCTCACTGCAGTCACCTATGATGTCTCTCCACTCAATAGTTTTTTCTAGATAATTCCATCTTTCATTTTCCCATCTTGTGAGGACCCTTTCTCCTGCTGCATCACTTCTTTTCTCCACCTTAGCCCCTCTCCTCCCCAGCTCCCTCCTCCCCTGAAAGCCAACCACAAAAATGCAAGGAAAATTTCTTCACTTAGGTGGTGATGAGCAGCACAGCCAAGTGACTGCCTGGCTGTGGAGGGTAGAAATGCAGCTGGAGAGAGGTTTTGTAGCATTGTGGCATTCTCCTGCCAAAAGAGAAAAAGGCAAAATTCAAGACCCAGCTCAGAGAAATTAAGTCCTTTGTCCAGTTTCAGCAGATGTCAGCTGCTGGGGAAGGCACTGTCCCAACTGAGGATGTGAAAGAGCTCTTTGGGCCAACTGTCCAATGTGTAGAGGGAGGATGATCGCCTTCCCAAAACAACGTGCTCAGCAAGGACAGAGAGGAAGGAAAACCAGAGGTGAAATGACATGCCCCAGGCCATATGGAGAGCAAGTGGCAGAGCCCAGCAAAGCACCAGGAGCTGCTGTACAGTCACTTCAAACCTCCCTGACACTTTCCAGGAAGTCAGCTGAGGAATCCCCAGGAGTGCTGTCCTCGCAGACCTTGCAGTCTTCTTGATCCAAAGGCCCCAGGCCCAGTATCTCACTGTGGGATGCTGCAGCAGCCATGAGCAGGTGTGTTTGTATTGGGCACATGAAGTTTCTGTCTCAAGGACGTCTCCAAATTATTCAGTCAATCAAGGATGGCAAAACTCTCTGCACTCACAAGGAAATAACTGCAGTATTCAACTTTTGATGAGAACAATTGTTTGGCAAGAAGAGATTCCCCTTTTTGTTGGACCAGAGCTAAGGGGGTTCATTAGCTGTGCTTCACACAGGTCCAGCTTTTTGGAGAACTGGTGGACTTGGGAATGGGTCCCAGCATGTATGTGAGGATTCCTTTGGACCAGGAATTTCCACTGTGGAGTAGACCCATGGTCAGCTCTCTGCCAGCCCCTGCCAGCTCTCACCTGCCTTGGCACCAAAGCCTGCCATGAAATGCCACAATTTCCAGCCAGTATCACACCCAAAGGGCAATCTGAACTAGTCAGAGCAAGTCAGAGCAACCCTAAGGCTGTTTGATGGCACATTTGCCAATTCCCTCCAGAGTGCAGAGGCACAAGAAGGCAGAGGGGTGGTTTAAAGCATCCCTGCAGTGGGCTAACTCTGGACTGTGGCACAAAGATGTGTGCACACCTGTGTGTGTGAGTGAATGTATCAATGTGGAATATGGCTGATATATATGAATGAGTTCAGAGCCAACATTACAGCTTCGGGGGAGCCAATCCAACATTGTTACTCATCTAATTCCAAAGAGCAGTTATTCCTTTTAGTCTAAGTTTTATTTTTATTTCAAATGTGATGTGGTTACAAAACTCATTCCCTTGTATAATTTTGCTTTCCAAGTTAATTACAAGATGTTCTAATTAATTATATTTAATGATTAACGTACAAACTCACAAGGAATGAACATAGCTTAGAGAACATTTGCTCTCAAAAGATATGTCTAGACTAGTTTGGTTTATCAGGAAAAGGTTGAAAAAATTAAAAAGAGAGAAAGCCAGGGAGAGAGAGAGAAACAGAGAGAGAGAGAGCAAGCAAAAATACACTGTGGAAGAAAAAATAACAATTAAAAAAAATCAAATTATGTCCAAACAAGAGCATATTTTTCTTTGGAGTTCAAACACCAGCTTTAACCATCTCCCCACCCAGGATCTGATTACTTTTAATGGGACTCTGCTTGTGATTTAGGTTGTTGTTCATTTGTACAGTAATTAAGTTGAGTTGAGTTGGTGTCTATTACATCATGGTTTATATTATGAATTCACACTGCAATTATGTGCGTGTGTGCAAGGGTAAGTGAGCAGAAAAAGGACCTTCTAGTTAAGATCACAACTGATAACTCCATCAGGCTGGGCTTAGCTAAGCTCTGCCACTCTTTTCTTCTTCAGCCTTAACCATGACACGTACAGGAGTGGGGACTTTGCCTCCAGACATCCTGGTAACACACACCAGGGAGAAATGCCCATGAGGAAGCAGGATTCTAAGAAGAGGCTGTGAGGCTGATCCTTCACCCCTCAGGCCAGATCTCTGCTGACACCTGGGCACTCATCACTGAGCAGTCACATGTTTAAACCCAGCAGGACCATGGTTTTAAACAGGGTCTCCACTGCCCCAGGAATCAGAGATTACAACATGATATATCCACCCTGGGATAAAGAATACAAACACATATATCTGTTGCACACAGCTCTATTTGTAATACACACACACACACACACACACGTGATGTATAATAGACAACTAATTTCTAATGCAAGAAACTTAAATTCTATATGGGCAGAAGTCTGAGTGGATTAAGTCAAAATAAGTTCCAAACTCAGAATTCAAAAGTTTCTTTTTTTTTTTTTTTCCTTTTCTACTATTTTGTCCAATTCAGCAACTTACCAATGGGCTGAGAACCTCCCCTAAGGGTTAATGTCAAGATGATTGCAGCAAAGGGTTCTGAGCACAGATCCCCAGTTTGAAGCATGTGGGGGGCTGTGGGGTTCAGTGCTTGTGGTGTCACATTGCTTGGTGAGCTGGCAGGGGACAAGGACACCCCTCCACGAGGTGCTGCACAAACACAGGCTCCATTGTCCACCCAGGAAGTTGAGTGCTTGTGGCAAGGGATACCAATACATCAGCTTTCTTTGCAGGCTGTGAGAATGGGCCAGTGCCATCCCCCCAGATTTACTCTCACCAGCACCACTGAAGTCTCATTACCTTCCACCCAATATTGCACTGGAGCAGATTGGAGGGAGTGAAAAATCTTGTTTCACCAAGTTATGACAGAGGCATCAAACACTCCTGACAAGAGCCTGAAGGAAAACACCAGAACACCTTGTTCCAGGTAAAAAAATACACTTCTACTCCAGTATTAAATAACACTGACTTTCTACCCTCGTTGTTGACCTTCATCACTTTCATACTGTTTTATCTGGGAATGAATTATGATTGTACAAAAAAACAGCAGCAGCAGCAAAGGACAATAAGAAATTTGGTTCCTTTTAGGATTTCTGGAAATGAAACTGTGCACAGCAGATCCATAGGCAGGAACTGGTTAATATTTGGAAAAACCCATCACCACTTTTATCCTTTTTTTTTTTTTTTCCCCAGCACTATGAACCCATCCATGCTCGCAAGTCCCTATTCAGCATCTCAGGCTACATTCTTGGAAACATTTAACTTCATCTCTTCTAGTAAATAAGACATGCATGGGGCTGTTCTCTGGCCCAGAGGCCAATTGGCACAGACCAGTTTGGGTCCATGCTGATAAGTGCCTTTCTTTCCAAAACTGGGGGGCTGCATCTGAACCGCCTGTGGTGATGCTCCTTGGCCCAGGCTGCCCCTGGACCATGCCCAGGCATTGTCTGGAAGAATGCTAGTTGGAACAGGACAAAACCATCACCAGGGACCATGCTAAAGGTTGGATAGTTTGGGAGATCACGTGCCAGTACCTGGGCTTGAGCCCTGGCCCTGTTTAGTTTATCAACACAGCCATAGCTTTAGGTGTTTAAGTGTAATTATATAGGGACCTGATTCCAATGGATGTCCCTGTAGAATCCACCTAAAACCAGGTTTCATAGCACATGAAAGTCTGCACATGGTCAGGGTCCTGCCCAATAGAGAGTGCCAATGGGAAAAGATGAAAAAATGAAATGTTTTAAATCCTGTCTCCCTGTAGGATACAAGTACCATATTCTGTGCAGCAAAAGGACATCTCCCTCCCAGATAATTCACAGCCCTGAGCCCTCTCCTGGAGTTAAGCAAAGATTTTTCTCTGAGAAACCCAAGGAAGGGGCATCTGCTTTCCTCTTCCCCACCTCTTTCATCCCTCTTCTGAAGGACTTGACAATAGGTGTGTATGTACTGGGTGAGCTCACTGCTTCCTCTGAAAGGATATGAACTGTCTTTCCAGGACAATACATGAAAAAAAGTGGAAGGAGGGAGTTCTGGGAAGCTGAGGAAGAGGACAAATAGAAAGTGTTGAGAGACGCTAGCCAGGAGGGGTTGTTATTGTCATGTAAGATTTTATTATTAATTAATTAGGAGCAGGAGGGAGAAAAAAATAAAAAGAAATAAAGATTGGAAGAGAATCTAAAATACTCCAGTTAAACAAAATTTTGTTTTACTGCTAATCCCACTGAAGTCTCTAGCTTGGTGTTGTCTCAGCAGAACATATTCTGTGAACAATTTACGAAGTAATTTGAGCGTCTCTGAAGTCTTTCATTGGCTCATCAAGTATTAAATCATCTGGCAATGAAGAAAAGTGTTTAAAGTTAACTTCCATACAGAACAAATTCTTCTGGAAAACCCTTGTCATTCAGCCCAGTTTACCCAAAGTCTGGTAGCATTGATTAGACTGGGGCTGGGCTTGAATATTTTTATGTGTTTTCATTTTTTCTATTTTAAAAAAATGCAATTAAAAAAAAGAGTGCCGCAAACTTCTACGGGCTTAGCCACTTAGTGGAAAACTTAGAAGACAAATGTTTGAGCTGGGGAAGAGAAAGCTGGTGCAAGGCTTGTGGCATGCTTGTCTGTCATCCATGGACAATGAGGCTGCTATTGCACCTTCTCTGGGACACTGGGGATTAAAAGCCTTGTGTAGGTGACACTGTAGACCCAGGCAAGAAAGGACCATCCCTTCTTGCTAGTGCCTGCTAACCAAGGGCTTTGCAACTCAGAGCCAGGGATAAAAGCAACCTGGTGCCCCCACTTGGGGGTCGTCTAACAGGACCCAGCTCCACTTCCACACATGGGGATTTTGCATCCACATTGGTCTTTTCTTCTCTACTTTTTAAATGCCAGGGGGGCA
Organism: Cettia cetti; assembly: GCA_013401135.1. Lineage (NCBI taxonomy): Eukaryota > Metazoa > Chordata > Aves > Passeriformes > Sylviidae > Cettia > Cettia cetti. The sequence goes on from VZUI01091304.1 coordinate 13,960, forward strand.
GTGAAGCCCTTGATATTCCTAGGAGTCTTGCTTCAGCGCCTTTATTATCTGCACACACCCAGCAGCCAACCCAAGGAGCTCCTCATCTGCAGGCAGTGTGGTGTGTCCTCCCAAAGGGCCAGCACTGCATCTCCACACATCCACCTGGCCTCTTAGGTGCCTTAACACTTGCCATTTGCTCCCAGCTGCCTCAATCCACTTTAACCCAGGTCACCTCAGCTTTTTCCCCTTTTTTCCAACCCAATTCCCCATGCTCACTAGCTACGTTGACAGTCCTGCTCATCTCTTCCTACCCGCAGGCTTGGGAAGCTGAAACACCCTGTCAAGTAACACACCTAGTTAACTGTGTAATGCTGTACCTATGGGGCAATTCCATCCCAGCACCTGCAGGGATCCTGATTACACCCTAAAACATGATATTTCAATTTCATTATCTGATTGGGCATTAGCAACGAGCACCACTAATGAGTATATTAGTCAGTTCCTTTATTAAACTAGCGGCAGCATTTGATGCAATGACCTCCTGATGTAGCTCTTTGATGCCATGTGATTTGATTTTTATTTCTTCTTTTTTTATTTTTTTTTTCTTTTAATTGAGAAAGATACAGCAAAGCAAATAGAAAAGCTGTGAGGAGCAGAATTAGCACATTGGCAAGGCAGGCAAATACATGTTCAGAAAGGAGAATAAATTTTATTGTAACTGCAGAAGAAGCGAGTGGCGAGCTCCAGCTAGCTAACATTTGAATATAACCATTCATTACTCCTGCCATTATTATTATGAATTTGTTGTTGTTATTCTATTACACAGCCAGTCCTGAGGACTGGTTTTGCCATCTGTAACCTGGCCATCTTTCACCCTTAGCAATTGTTGTTTGGTTGTGTTACCACAGGGCTCATTGTGCAAGAGGCTGCACAAGCCCTGAACAAAGAGGGGATACCAGCCCCAGGGCTTTTCCAGTGTAAGTGACAAATGAGTGACAACAGGCACATGCTGATGGACAGAGGAGTATGAGGAAACAGGGTCACACATGGGTAAAGCTTTGGAGCAAGCTTCAGGCTCAGCCAGCTACCAACTCCGTCAGTGAAGCATTGCACTCAGGCACCTAAATTCCTATGTCATGGCAAAACTCCAGCCTGGGGAATAATACAGAACATCCTATCAAAACTCCCATTATTGTTTTTGCTGGAGAAATGATCACACTTTTCCTTCCAAGAAACTCTGATACTGCAGTCACAGCGCTGGATGACTCCTTCAACCCCTTCCAAACACGACTGCATTTTCACAGATTTCATCTCAGGTCCGGTTCTAACCTGATCTTTAATCATGAGAGTGTTTAGGGCTCCTTTGGATAATTACTGGAGGTATTAAGCCATCCCAAACTGAAGCATCAGGTGCTTTGCACACAGACAAATGGCTCACATGGGCTTACATAAGAAGCATTTGCACTGGCCCATAGATCATTTGTGGCCCTGCTCTGGCATGTTGTCATGTGGAACACCATCATACCATCCACCTGGCTTTGGGACTTTGAGGCCAGCTCACTGAGGCTGCTGGAAGTAAGATGGGAAGTACACTGGAGATTTTAACAGAATTATTTCTGCAGTCATTTTTCTTCAGGAATCCAAGAGCCAAAAAATCTAACTGAGAACACGAGGAGAGAAAGAATATCTCTATTGGTATGGTAAGTGTTGGAATGCCCAACCTGCCTACATGATCTTGTATCCAACAGGTTAAAATATTACTGCCTCTGTGCCAAGTGTGCGAGCCTAATGGTCATGTGCCACCAAGCTGTTGTCTTCTTCCCCATCAATAGTAAACTTGCTCCCCACTGCTCTAGAGGATGTGCCTGCACTGGTCCTACTTATAGTGACCAGAGGTGAGTTTCTGCTGGGTCCAGAGGGTTGATTCAAATTTCTCCTCAAGGAAAAAAGGGTCCTACGTCAAGGTTCAGAATCAAAATCCTACCCAGAAATACTGCCAAATCCTCAACAACTCAAGCAATGTTTCCATGACTTCCCTTAACCAGGACTGGCGGGTGAACCCTTCACCACCCATTTTCACAGTAACTGGGGACTGTGCATTTTTGGGGGATACATACAGAAGACCAAACAGGAGATGGGGTTCCTCTTCCTCCCAGCATGCTGGAGTAGCTCAGCCAAGCTGGGCCCTGTTGTGTCTTTTTAAGCAGACCCTCTGCTGCAAATCCCACAGCAGAGTCGCCTGTCCACACATCCCTGGCAGAGCTCCCAGGTCTGTCATGGGCCTGCCTCCCTCTGACTGCCCAGTTAACATCCTCCTGCTGCCTCCTTAATTATAATCCCTTTATTTTATCTAACCCCAATTGTAGCAGTTGGTGAGTCACCAGGCTCCATAACAAGACGATCAGGACACATTTCATATTACACTGCAGTTTTCATTCCAGGGCGTGGGCTGAAGGCATTGTTTATTTATTTTAATTTGGTTTGGTTGGGGGTTTTCTCACAGGTGATGGAGTACAGAGATTTAAGCAGGGGGTAGAAGGGTGGAAGGGGTAAAAACAAAAACAACCTCAATCCATCTGGATCAATTAAATCTTGTTGAAAAGTTTTCAACCTCAGGGTTGCCTGAGGTAGGTCTAATAGTCACACTCCTTGGCATTTAATGAAAATGCTAATGATTTCTCCTTTGGAATATATTTTCACTTCTAGTTTGAACAAGATGCATCTCTCCTCCAATCAATTCCACAAGCTCTTAATTTTTTTCCTCCCCATTTATGCGCGTGCCCCTTCAGGGCAAATTAAGGAATTATTGCCTCTATCCAAAAAGTAGCTGAAATGTGCAGCCTTATGCTTCACGTCACAGAGGTGGGGAGGAAAAAAATCTGTACATGGGAGCAACAATCCCATTTGTGTCTGACTTGTGTAGGAAAAATATGGCATCAAACCTTCTCATCCTGGTTCGCCAGGGAAAGCTGTGGGCACAGGTCTCAGCCAGTGAAAATCAGCATTGATCCAACAGAGCTGCCTCTGGATTGAAGACCTCACCTAAAACATTCAATTTTCTTGTTAGTAGTTAATTGTAGTGAGAATAAGAGTGAGCAAATAAAGAGATGGTTGTTTAAATATAGGATGACACTTTTCTCCCCCAGTTTCTGAGGGATCAGAAGGGAGATGAGTGCTCCAGGTCATCCATAGACTCTGGAGAGAGACAGGTTCTCCCCATCCCATCCCAAAGTAGACACTGAAATTTTTAATGGGTGAAATATGATGGCTGAAACAAAGGCATCGAGTGGAAGAATTGCCACAAGTCAAACCCACTTAGAATTTGCAAAGGAAATTCAAACAAATCACAAAAGTTTCCAGTAAAGGATGGGAATGCTGAACACAGGCTTAGAGGCATAAAGGCTAATGGAAAAGAGGGATGGGAGTATGGAGCATTTTCTTGAAATTGCCAGTGGCTCAAGGGAAAACTAAACAATCTCCCTGCAGAGGTCTGAGAAAAGGCAGAAATAATAATCAGTTTTGCCTAAACTAGCATATTAAACAAAGCCAGGGCATGTGATTGCCCTGCTCTTAGCTCTGTCCCTAGCAAATTTTGTCCTGTGGCACCTGACATGCTGAGGCATGGTTGAGAAGATATCATGCGCATTATTCCCAGGACAGAGTACCCATGGGACAACTTTTTTTTTTGGTGGCAAGTTGGATTTTAAAGTGTAGGTGTACCATCTCTAGCCATGACCTGCCATGATTTTTGGGATCAGAGAATGAACCCCAGACAATTTTATTTACTTGTCTAAATATAGTCACAAAATCTGACTGTGAACTACTTTAAAAGTTGTACAAAGTCCTAAGATGAAGGAGTGGGCTGGCATCAGCAATAAGTCAGATTGTGGAACACAATCAGCAATAAAGAATAATTAAAGGAATGGATGAAAATTGCAGCAAAACACGTTTTAGAACAAATAGATCACTCTCATCTGACCTAATCATTTACTTTGATAGATCACTGATTTTCTAATGAAGAAAATGTACCAGGTCCAATCTCTCTAGACTTCAGTAAAGCATTTGACATAGTACCTCATGAGAAATTATTAAGTGGTAGAATACGGAGATCAGGAGAGTAATTTTATGATGGAAAAGGGAGTCACTACATCAGAAATTGCAACAGGTGGTGTTGAGAGAGGAAGTACTGAGCTGGAAGGAAGTTATGACTGCAGTTCTTCAAAAATCAGTTTGGGGATTGAATTATTTCTGAAAAGTGGGATGCATGGATCATAGGATCATTTAGTTTGGAAGAGACCTTTTAAATCACTGAGTCCAACCATTAACCCAGCACTGACAAGGCCACCACTAAACCATTTCCCCACCTGCTACATCTACATGTTTTTTAAATTCCTTCAGGAATGGTGACTCCACTGATTGCCTAGGATAACTATTCAAGTGCGGAATACACTGGTGAAGACATTTTTCCTCACATTCAATGTAAACCTTCACTGGCACAACTTGGAGCCATTTCCTCTTGTCCTGTCACTTGTTATTTAGGAGAAAAATCAACCCCCACCTCACTACAGCCTCCTTCCAGGTAGTTGTAGAAAGCAATAAGGTCCCCCTTAATTCTGCTTTTTTACAGACTAAGCAGCCCCAGTTCCCTTAGCTGCTCCTTATGTGACTTACTCTCTAGACCCTTCACCAGCTTCTTTTTCCTTCTCTGGACACACTCCAGCACCCCAATGTCTTTCTTTATAGACTTATTGAGTAGTTTATCCTGGAAGAGACCTTTAAAGTTCATCCAATACAGGAGCCCAAAACTGAACACAAAGCTTGAGGTGTGTCCTCACCAGTGTGGAGTTCAAGGGGACAATCACTGCCCTGGTCCTGGTGGCCACACTATTTTTGATCCGAGCCAGGATGTCATTGGGCTTCTTGGCCACCTGGGCACAGCTGGCTCATCCAGCTGTCAACCAACGTCTCCAGGTCCTGTTCAGACACTCTTCCCCAAGCCTGTGGCACTGCAAGGGGTTGCTGTGACCCAAGGGCAGGACCTGCCACTTTGCCTTGTTGAACTTCAACCAATGGCCCTCAGCCCATGGATCCAGCCCGTCCAGGTCTCTCTGCAGAACCTTCCCACCCTCCAGTTGATCAACACTCCCACCCAACTTAGTGTCATCCGAGAACTTTCTGAGGATGCACTCAATGCCCTCATGCAGATCCTTTATACAGGGTTGAACAGAATTGGATCAAGCATTCAAAGAGAGCAAGTGACATGGCTACCAAAAATGTCCCTCATAAAGTATTTCCCATAAGGAGAGAAGAATCTCTGTCTTGATCTGCACAAAACACACTGAGGACAACCTCCAAAGCAACAAAACAGATCCTAGTTACCTGTATTTAGGAGAGATGAAATCACAGTACAAAGCTACAGTGCTGAGACGTGTCAGGAAATGGTGAACCCATGACACAGAAAAACTGGATTCATCTTGGCTTGTTTAGCTGAACAAAGCAAGGACTGGGAAAACAGTGGTGATTTATATATAAATATATCAGGAGAGCAAATAGGGGGAAAAAAAAGACCTATTTAAACTAAAAGACAGCATGAGCACAACAAATGGCATAAACTGAAACTAAATAAACATAGGCTTGGTGGATGAAAGACTAGGGTGAAAGACCTGAACAACTTCCAGTTAGTGCAATGAGAGCAAAAACACAGCAAGAAACTTCCTTCCACATGAACCATTTTCAGCTCGTGGAAGAGTTAAAAGAGAGAAGAGATACAACTTGGAGAATCAAGAGATGCCCTCCAGTTTTACTCATCTGTATGTGAGAAAGAACAAGTAAACTTCTTGAAGACAGAAAAACCTGTCTGGTATGCTACACCAAAAACTGTCTGGTTGTTCTTTTAGCACCTGGCATTTCCTTTTTCTCACCAGGCTGCTGGTGTTTCACTTGTAACAATACACTAATTGAATAGCACACTGACAGATTTGCATGCCACAGTCCTCCCGCTTCTGATTTCTTTGTTGTATTTGTGTACATCTAAGCCCAGAGAAGAGAAAAGGAAAAAAATACCAGCAACAACTAGCAAGAGAAACAAAGCAAACACACATGCACACAGCACTTCTAAACTGGTCTTGAGAGCAAACAATAGTAGGAAGGGATAAGTACCACTCTCAGGCCTCTCAGATGATCAGGTCAGCGAAGCAGACACAAGGAAAGGGGATTTCGAGAAACAAATAATACCTGTGCCTGAAATGGGAGCTTTGCTGTAAAGAGAAAAGAAACATATGCTTTTCAGCTGGAGTGGATTTCTTATGTTGCTCAGAAGTGACTGGCTCATCCTCAGTGTAAAGGACTGGTGTTGTATTAACTGTTCTGTATCAGTTTCCCTTTCGAGTCCCGGGTTATTTCATTTCTGACAGGCAACACAAACAGGAGCCTGTGGTAACTCAAGTCCTTGGTGGTGCCAAGCAGACATCCATCTGTGCTTCCTGGGATGCATATCTACACCCTGTCAGGGTTGGATTGGCTGGGCAGCATTGATCAGGAGCTGGGACAAGCAGTCACAGTGGACTGAAAAATGCAAGACCCTAGTGTTCACAGGGTGCCACATCAGCTGGAGGTTCTTGATAGGATCCCTGATGTCGTGCCCCTTCTTCTCTGTGAGCTGACCTTGTCCAAAAGGGATCAACAGAGTCTAAGCATCCTGCTCATTGAGGACAGAAAGTTCCCTGGGAGCACATGGGCCTCAGGAACCTCTGTGCTAGCCCCGACTATCAGAGCACAGGCAAAATGTGTGCTCTGCAAGTAGTTTAGCAAATTTTGGGTCCATCATCATTCTCTCTGTTCTCATGTGGTATTGTTTATGCTTAAGCCAGCATTCTGAAACAGGCACTGCCAGGTTCTGCATCATGACGGCAACAGAGCTGGCTCCTTTATTATGTATCCATTCCTAACTGAAAATAAGGCATTTGCCCCCGGGGGAAGAGGGAGGTGAGCTACCGTCTGAGTTTTTCTCTGTACCACCCTCTACCTCACATGGTTTCAGAGCCAACATACACAAAGTTTCCTTTGCCTTCAACCTACGTACCTGAACACAGTCCCACTCCCAGCTATTCCCTCCCTGCAGTTGTTTGCCCACTTCTTGGAATTGTATTTCAGCTGTCTATGGCCTAGATCCAGTGGAAAAAAAAACCAGATCTCTAGACACCAGATCTGTTATTTGCCATAGACCTAGATTCCTTTGGTACAGGAGCATTTTCTTCTTTGAAAGATAAAAACTCACAGCTGAAAGGTAGGAGATTTTCCTGAAACTAGAGCTGGGAATTATCCCCAACCCCTGCCATTTAAACAGAATAACGTCAGGGGAGTCTGGACCTGCTTTGATCTTTTTAGCATCAGCCCCTCTCTCTTCCAAGCTCAAAGCAAAGCAGATTGGGACTTGCCATCTTGGCCCAAATGAACATCAAGATAGATGCTGAAGGCTTCTTTGTTCCTTGAATGTCAACTGTAAGTGTGAGTCATTGTGGCTTCAGGAAGGAGGGAACCTCTCAGACAAGGTCTTTCTGAGCAAGAGATGGGAATTGATAGCTGATGCAGAAGATCCAGTTTTAAAGATATGAAGCTAAATTCTCAAGGCCACTTGTCTCCCATTTATTCCTAAGTCCCTTATAACATCCCATCGTAATGACTGAATCTGAAAATAATTAATTTCGAGGGAATCCGAGTGTGTCGTTCCACTTTGCTTCAGTGCTTAATAAAATTAAATATCCACGTATCACCCAGATAACAGCTTAAAGCTCACTTGTACTCTTTATCTCCTGATAAACCCTTCCCCACAACGAGATCCACTCTCTTGAGCTGCAGGTGTGATCGTTCCCCTCTCAGTACAACTCTGTATCTTTTTCTCATTAAGTGAATTCAATGGGATTTCTTACATGAGGGTGGAGCAACTTAACAATGAACAACTTGGCAAAATTGGGCTTTATGTAATTACTTGAGGATTTGGCCCAACATACTGGTACAACATGAGATGTATCTCCTGATCTTTCAGTTGCGTAACCCTCTTCCTCTTGTTGTTTATTGTCATCCCTTGCTGGGTTAGTTCCTTGGGGCAGAGACCTTTTATTTAATTAGTCTGGAAAGGGCCTGGCACACCTACAGAGCCATATTAATAATGAGAAACAGTACTAACCTACCCACAAGAAGATGTGAGCTTCCTTGCGAGATATGTGACAGGGTACAACCGCAGTGATCAGTCACACACTCTGACCCAATAGGGCTCACCTTGGTTTGTCTTGGGTGGGAAACTTATCACTGTCATGTCCCCAGGGTTTTCTTCTCTTACATTTGGAGAAATATCATTATGACAGATCACCTGCTGATTAGATTTACCTCAAATAATAAGCTACTAAGTGTTTCTTACACCTTCTGGAGCTCCCTTTCCAAGCATTAGAAGAGGGAAAAAATAATAGGTGGACAGCAGGTCTTATGGAGCTCATGTCCAAGTGATTTTTATCTGCTGGTTGCTTGGCTTCTAACAGGATAACACTAAGGTTGCTGCAGGAGCTCCCTTTGTTAGTGAAAAAAAAAAAGAGAAAGCAAGACAATAAGAGAAAGAAAAGAAAAGAAAAGAAAAGAAAAGAAAAGAAAAGAAAAGAAAAGAAAAGAAAAGAAAAGAAAAGAAA
>VZUI01091305.1:0-33062 GCA_013401135.1 Cettia cetti
CCCTGAGAAGGACGGCTTTACCTCAGGAGCACAGGCACTCCGGCTCAGTGACCAGCTCAGGCACTCCGGCTCAGTGACCAGCTCAGTTGTGAATGGTTGCCTAAGCAACCAGGCCTGTCAGCTCTTTTAGGCTCTCACTGCTACTGCAGTGTCTTCTGGCGAATCCTATCCAGGAGGCGCAAGAGAAATACAGGAGGCAGAATGGTCTCCAGAAGTCCTCTTTATTCCCTGGAACTGACGACTCCAAAGACCCCGAGGCGCCAAACAGCCGGGGTTATATAGGGTCAAAAGGGGGGTGGGGTTCAATACAACAACCAATAGGGAAGAGGATTGAAAAACTCACCAATCGGGGAAAGGATCCAAAACTAACCAATCAGGGGGGAAGACTTGAACCAATCAAAGGAGAGAACAAATCAACCAATCACAGATAGCTTATTGACACACTTCTAGAAAGCTCAACAGATGAAAGCTGCACAGAACAGTATCAGGGACACGCAGCTCTTCATGGGAGCACTGCCCTGTGTGGATTACAGAGGCCTCCACACAGACTGGCCTCAAATGTTTCTAGCAATCAGGCATACACTGCATCTCTGGGAAACCTGTTCTAGTGTTTCACCACCCCCCTTATAAAAAACTGCTTATTTATATCTAGTCTGAATATGCCTTCTTTTAGTTGAAAACCATTACCCCCTGACCTATTGCTACAAATTGTACTAAAAATTCTGTCCCCATCTTTCTCCTAATCCCTGTTTAATTATTGAAAGGCCACAATAATGTCTTCATTCAGTCTTCTGCAGGCTGAACAAATCCAGCTGTCTCAGCCTGTCTTCATGGGAGAGGTGGTCCACCTCTGATCATTTTTGTGACCCTCCTCTGCATACAGTCCAACAGGTCCATGTTTTTCCTGTACTGAGGACTCCAGAGCTGGATCTAGGTGGGGTGTCACCGGAGTGGAGTAGAGGAAAAACCACCTCCTCACCATCGACCTTTCACTTCTTGGTGTAAGCGGTATTTCCATCCCCACAAAGGAGAGGAAATATTTTTACTTTCTGTGAGTCAGTCTCTCTATCTGCCAAGATCCATTAAGAACTCATACCACAAAGCTCAGAATTCTTATTTTCCCACAGGAGTTCTTATAGGATCAGCCATATATGGGAAGAATATTGCTCTGCCACTCTTCACCTGAGGACTGTGAAGTCATCCAAGTGTGATGGTCTTTCGGTTTTAATAGTCTTCCTCCACTAATTGACTTCAGAAGCTGGCAAAAAGAATCAGACCTTGGAAATGACTGAGTTATTCTGAATCTTTGTCTTTGGTGTTATAAACATTGCTGTGTTTGCTCCAGTAGAAAGTGTGGCTTACCTGATGTAGAAGGAAAATGCCATTTTTAAGAAGCAGGTAGTTATTTTGATTGAAACTTCTGTACTTCTCTGTGATGATTACTGCATGTCGTGGGATTCTATCAAATGACAAAAACAATTGAGGTTCAGATTGATTAGAGATAATTTGAAAGCACTTGCAAGTTGCAGACTTGTTAGTCTAAGTGCAAGGTGAACTTAAGTTTCACTTAAAATTTACTTTCAAACTTCATTGATCAATTTTCATATCCGTGCAGTCAATTTTGGTTTGGAAACGTTGTATATCCTCATATATGTGTAGGTAGTTTTTTGTTTTTTCAAATTTTTCCAAGTTAAGCTTGGAAGAATGGAAGCTGCTTTCAAAAAAAAGAAAAAGTATATGTGTCTCTTTTGTCTGTGCGGATTTATTCTTTGTTTACCAGTACTGTAGCTGTCCCAATTACTTTAAATTCTGGCCCACCATGTGTTCTCTGAGCAGAGAAAGCTTAGTGCCTTCTTTTCCATCTAAAGACTTGAGGAAAATTCAGTTATTTTTAAACTGGGCTAGAAATAGGTGAGTATACATGTCCCATTTGGTAGCTGACTACCTGTTCATTGAAGAGTTCCTGTCATTCTCCTTGGAAATACCTAATGTGTGTCATTTATTCCCACCACCCTCATCAGCCTTCTTTCATTTATGTTGGTGTAGATAGGAGGAATAATTATCTTACTTAATGCGAAATGCTAAAAACACTGTAATTTTCAAGGCAACCTGTTCAAGGAGTGACCATCTTTCCTTTTTTTTTTTTACTGTTCTTCTTTATAGTAGGTTTCCATAAAAATGCTTTCAGGAAACAATCATTGTCTAAATACTTGACATTTTGTCTTTGTATCTTCATGAGATTTTTGCAAGCTAGTTAAAAAAAAAGCATAAAACCACTTTGTACATTAAAAAATGTCCTTTTTGGGAACAATTGTAATTTGAAAGTTTCATCCTCAAGAGTTTCTGGTTTTACTGTCTGTGGTCATCTGAATGACTTCTTTCTTTCCTCCTGTTCTCTGCCCTCCCTTCTCTCTCTTTCTTGTTAAAACAGGACAAAATTGTTTTCCCACTTTTAATCAGAAAAGTGATTAAAAATTTTCATGGTAATTTCTCAATATTTTAACAATAAAATCTAGAAAAAGAAAGAAATCATTTGCTTTTTTTTTTTTTTCTGGTATATCTCTTACAGTACTATTTGATATGTTGAGCTGCTAGTCATGCTTGTTTGCTTTTGGAAAGAGGGCAGAAGTGACTTGTTTTAAATTTCTCATGAGACCATGATTATCTTATTTCCAATTTATTTCAAATTAACAATATGCTAATTAAAATAATCATAATATTTTTGCAATTATTTGTTGCCTATGATTGACATATCAAACTACTTCTGCACTCTCATTTCTCTTGGGTATGTTCAGTAAGTTAGACAACTTGCTATATCTCTTCACCTTGCTTTTGCAAGGAACTTTCCTTTTGATGGAGATTATTCCCATCTACAAAACAAGATCTCAGTGATCTGTTGTCTCCTTGGGTGAAATGTAAGCATACTTGCTTAAATAGCAGAAATACATAAATGATAGGATGATCAGATCTGCCTGGTTTGAGACCTTAGTTCACAGGTAAACGTAATTATTGATGAATTACTGACCAAGTGTAGCATAAATAAATTGGAGCAGAATGAAGCAATAATAACATTCTAGGCCTGCCTTGCTTTGGATGTATCTGGTTTAAGGCCCTAATGAACTTGTTACCACCTGTCTTGAAGGATTGTAGATGAGATGTAAATAACTCATAATCAAAAAAGGTGTTTTCTAAATCTAAAGTATCTAATTACATAGGACATCCCATTTATTTATTAAAGATGTGCCAGTGACTGGATGAGGTTATTTGGTAAAGAAAGTTTTCTACCATCTATTATTCCTAGTATTCTGATCAGACTGTTAGCTGAACAGAATCTGTTCTATAAATTATGGGACTAGAATGGTAGCATTCCAACAAACATTAGTCTATTTTCTGATCCCTTAGACTGAGTGTCTCTTTTCCTATTTACATTTCCTGGACTCTTTAACAAACATATGTATGTGTAGCTACTGGTCTGGAGGATGTTTTTGAAAGCTGTACCATCTTAGTGCTTTTAGCTTGATAAATTTTTCTTCTTTATTAGACCTTGCTAATGTTTATTATCCTCATGCAGAATATTATCCCTAGTTAAGAAAATATTCTTAGTAGGTGTACCATGATGTGATTTGCATGGGGTCAGAACGTTGTTGGCTCCACCAAGGTGTGTCACCACCTAAGGGCTGCCTGCCGCCTCAAAAATGGCTTCTAGAAAAGCAAGATGGCACTGTTGGAGGTGTTTGGAAAGCAAAAGGTTTTAATAAAGATGAAAATAGCAAACTATACAAAACAAAAGTGAAATAAGCCATGCAAGGTGCAGGGAGGATCCTTACACCTGCTATCACACCCAAAAAATGTCCCAAAAATCTTTGTGCTCTCCTTTAAGTATGTATCGATTGAGGAGGGGTTTTTGGCATGCTACCCCATAGAAAAAGCTACAGTTCTTGAGGTACAGCTGGAAACTGTCCAACAGGTGCCTTTGTGTTGGAACTGAGTCAATTATGGTAAGAAGATCATCAGTTTTCTGGTTCTTTGCCTTATAAGATCAGGGGGGTAACTCAAACCCTTTCCTAATACAGGAACACCTGCTGGGGTGGGGGTGCATTACTACAGTACCCTATTTGAAAAGCAGGGCTATTTGGTGCCTTTGGGGGATATCTGCCTGCTGTGTTTCAGAGAGAACAGCTGACTCTTTCTTTGCAGAGAATATCATCCTTTAATGAATGGCAGAATTCTGTGGAAGTAGCTGAAGGTGTGACCCGCACCTCTGTGTAATTGCACTTCTTTCGTAGAGTGTTCCCAGATACGGCTTCAGCAGGAGGGTTTCTGTGAGAACTTTTAATCCATCTCAAGCAAAATAAACAAGGTGAATTCAACTAGTCTACCCAAACTGGGGCAGCTGATTAGCCCTATTAGTAGTGTAGAGGCCATTCTTACTCTCAGCTCTGGCCCTGGAGCTGCTCAGTGATGCCTTCTGCTTGAAGAGCAGCAGGGTGAGTGTACTCTGTTGCCACAGCTATTCAGTAGATGAAACTCTGTCCTCTAACTCTTATATGATCCTAACAGAAGCTAAATTATTCAGCATTTCTATGTGTGGCATTTGTGTTGCATGATTTTCCACCTCGTTGTGTAAGAGGGGTTTTAATTACGTCAGACTGTGCCTCTTGGTCTCTGTGGGATCTTGTGTCTTGCAACTAGTTGATGATTTGTATAGTTTCTCATAATAATATTTTTGTTTATTTGGTTGTATTTGTATAGTAAGAGAGCTCTGTAAAACACTCATTTGTGGTGGAGCATGAACGTTTGTAATTTCACCACTTTCACCACTCTTCCGTGTCTGAGCAACTGTATTCTAATGCTCGTTTTTCCTTTAACTCTATCTAAAATTGAGCTAGTGCATTTCTGCATCCTAGTAGCTTAGTAAAGCTACACATTGACTGCTAACTATGACTGCTGCTCTCCTAGTAGTCATAGTTAACTGAAAGCAGGTTTATTCCATGTTCCAAATGCACATATGCTTCTCAAAATATCCTAAATTGATACCTGGTGTCAGCCAATGTTTCATGCTCTGTGGCACTCAGGTGATCTGGCCCCTTAACTTGATGGCTATTTTGGTAGAAGTATCAACAATCATTACTTAAAATAGTAGCAAGTTTTCAGTTCCTATTTAAAGTAAGTGTATGTAAGTCATCTGAAGTGGCGTATATGCAGACATGAAATTATTTATTAAACAGTAAAGGATTCTTTGAGATGTTTTGTCTACATCTACCCTCAGTAGTCCTTGTCTTCTACCCTTTGACCTCTAAGAAACAATTCAAGTGCCAGATCAGATGTCTAGACCAACTTGGACACTACAAATACTGTTTCTGACCTCTTGCTTCTTCACCAGAAAGAAAAGGGTTTCCAAGTTGTGTGTCACCTGTCTGCCTTTGCAGTCACTTTGAATTCCCCATAGTGTCTAAAATGGCCATATATGTCTGCATTTAGCCACCTGAATCTCTGCCCTTCTTTTCACATATTCTTTAAAGCCTGCTGTGTGTAATTCTGCTTTTTAAAAATAATTAATAATTAAATAATTAATTTTATGTAAATACAGTTATTTGTGAAAAGGAAACATCTTTTAGAGATATTAAATATGCCTAGAAAGTTATTGTTCTTAGCTGAATTATTTTGCACATAATTGTTTAGATTTTTTTAAGATCATTTATGTTTTGTAAATACTTTTCAAAAGAATTTTAAAGGTTATCCTCTCACATTTGCAACCCCCAAATAAACCATTAGGGAAAGTAAATACAGTTACTTTGTTTTTTATTCTCTCATTTTCTCCAATCAGTATTTATAACTAAAAGATGTAGTGAGCTGCAAGCTTGCTAAAAGACTGTGATTTTTTTGTGATTAGTTTCAGTACAGTCAGGGGTAAGCAATTATATAAAATTTCAGGGAATGTTCCCCATAGAGTTGAAAATCTGAATGTAGTTTTCAATGACTGTATATGCACATACATCTAGAACTGAAATTTCATTCTACAGCCAGAGATATATCCTAGACATTATTAGTTTTTGTAGCCTTTTTGTCCCTTCAAGCTAACAAGAGATTTAGCAAAAACTGAAAGAAGCCATTTGGGGTAGGGGGCCTTTATTTTACATTATTTCTTATGAAAACATCAATTCCATTTTTTCTGGATTTGAAACATAAGTTGAAAAAGAGCATCGATGATCTTGTATGTGGAATGAAGAAAGAGACGAACTGAAGTATCTTAAAAATACTGCTCTGATCAGAAATATATTCTATACAAGGTTAAAAAAGAGAAATGTATGATCAGTGCAAATGACAAAATATACACTTTGTTTGCTTTCTGATCTTCTCTCATGCTAGGGGAAAATGACTTGCTGCTAGGGCAAATAATTCCTTTTAAATGAAACTGTTGTGCAATGTCTCCTTTTAGAAACATTCTTTTGAGAATCATCAACTGTTACTTGATTACAGTTACTTTTGCCTTGAATATTAGCAAGTTTTGTTCCCACATGGTGGAGGAATTTGTTATTCCTTCTTTGCATGTGATGTGTGAAATACCAGGAGTGCAACATGTAACAGGGTTTTTTACAGCCTTCAACAAAAGGATATGGTATCAAGACCTCATCTGTCACATTGATATTACTTTGCACTGATTCTGGTTATTACAGTGTCACCAAGTTTTCCTCTTGTATTACTCTGCCCTGCTGTACTACATTGTCAAATTAACATGTACTGTATGAGCACAGCCACAACCCACGCAACTGCTTTTTGCTGATAAAGATCCCCACAGAATTTCTCTGTGTGATCTCTCTGCAGAATTACATTTTACATCCATTGCCATTCACCTCTCAGAATTTCTTATGAAGCATTCACTTAAAGTTACAAAGACACACTGAGAGAATTTCTTTTTACTTTTGCTGCATGGCAGAGGTGAAACATTCCAGAAAAATTTTAGGTTGAATGTGAGTGTTGAATTCGTCCAGTATTTCACTAGAGGGATCTTGACCATTATTTTATCTGTCTGATATGTTTAGTCCATAAAAATGTTAGCATGTTATTTTTCTGAAGAATCCTTATTTTCATGGGCAGGCGTAAGGCAGAATTTTGTGCTGTAAAATGTGATGGTTCATGAGAGCCTGTCTGTCTTTAAGATGTCTAGGAACCATGCCTTATATAGTCACATAGAAAGAAATCCTCATGGAAACAGCATTATGGAGGTGGCAGCTGCAGCTCTTTATTTTTGTCTGTGTTGAATTTTGCAGTAAAATGTTAACCCTTTATGTGATTGTCAAAATTAAGTCCTCAAATGCAGAATATACATGTATCAAAAAAAATTTCTGAAGATGTACAGAAGTGACACAACAGCTCAATAATAGCTAAAATTATCTCTGTACCAGATTACACTGCTATTGCTGAAATTTTGGGCAAAGACTATATTTAGGCATTATAATGTGGTTGGAATTAGCAGTAATAACTGCCTAATATCCTTCCTCACCCAGAAGCTTTTTTCTTTATTAGATGCTGGCAAGCGATGTTCAGAAAACTCCATATGGAGAAAATCTTTCTCATCTTTTCAGTTCTTGATGGGTCATTGTGAAATGGATGAGGACAGTGAAACTGTGAAGGTGGAGACAATGAGGCAGTAAAACCCCTCAGTACAGAGTTAAGTGCAGACTGCAGCATTAATGGGTGAATTGGCAGTTTTGAAGCTTGTAAGAGCAAACTCTCAGCCCACAGAGAGGCTCACTGTGATTTATAAGGGAAAAATGGGTTCTGAGAAGCTAGCAGTGTTGGAACCTGGGCACAGAGCCTGGAGACCATCAACAGCAACCCTGCCAACCTCTTTCTGGTGGTTTCTCCAGATTTAGGAATAAGTAGAAGAAGAAACTGCAGTCTGGCTGGACACTATTTCTCCTCTTCTGTGTTGTTGCTGGTGACAGTAGAAGCCCACAGTCTTTATCACTTGCTTAGTAATCTTGTTGTTCTGTCTCCCAGTAAAAGTATGACTTTTACTTCAGTGAGAAAACATTGCTCTGCCTCATCTAAGATATCTGCAGCCAAAGTACTCCATCAAAGGTCTGTAACTTGGTCAGAGCACAGTAGTGTTTGCTATGTGAAATAATGCCTTCCTGAATATTGCTACTTCTGTTTTCAAATACTATGAATTTTCTGTCTTACACCTTTTCTCACTGATCATTCCCTTTTATATCACTTTGGCGATACAACTGATATCCTCACTACTGAGGGCATTCTAGTGTCTGCAAAGCAATCTTTATTATGCAAATATGCTTGCCCATCCTTCTATAAGAGGGTAATTTTCAAATATTATTCTGAGTGTTGGTTTTCACAGTCAACTGAATGTGGGGAAAAGGGGGTTGAGAATACATTTTTGGGCAGATATTGCACATGTGCAAAGTGTGATGCTAAAAACATCTTCCTGGATCAAATAAAAACAGAACTTGAATAGAATAATCATGTCACAATACAGTTTTTATCATAGCTATAGAATAATTTTCTAGTGGATTTTTATTTTACATTAGAAATTTTGTGCCATGGCAACACAATGCTTGTTAAAGATCTAACTGTCATTATAATTTATCTATTACAGCTCTTTTCATTGGTGTTATTAACAACCGTTATTCTCCTGAATGTACTTTAATTTGGAACATGGAATCATTTGAGATACAAATGTGAATAAGACCATTTCCAATTTTACATGAATGCAAAATTCACAGTATTCAGTATGCTTCTGATTTTCTTAATGTGCTCTACAGTCTTGGAGTCAGAATGAGGAAAAAATATGAGTTTGAAGCATCTGTAAATTATAACTCTCAAATCCTAGAAGTGAGAAATGGTATTCTGTAGAGTTCTATATATGTACCACAAGCAACTGTGCAGGGGTTCATCAATGTGAAGATAAATAGCTGATTGAATTACAATCTGCTGCCTGAATACCAGTTTGGTTGTATATAAACTGGTGATAATAGCAATATGTATCTGTGGCTTTGAGATTATGGCATAACTGAATTTATTTGTAGTTCCAAATGTAAATGTTTTCCTTGTAACACTGATATGGCAGTATCACAGTGATTTTCAGAAGTAATCCACTCAGATGGATAGGCTGTATATGCACTTGTAATAACACTAAAGTTCTGTAGAAGTGGCATCTGTTTATGTTTTGGTATTTATGATACTATTTACAAGTAAAAAGATAAAGTGGTAAGAAAAACAGTATCTGGTAAGTAAGCAAGAGCTCTTTCTGTTAGCTTTTTTCTTTTTCTAAATTACAAAATTAAATGTACCTGCAAAAAGAAAAAAAAAAGGCAACAAAAAAATTTATAAGCTGAATGCTTCTTTCCACTGGGATTGAGTCCAAGAGCTTGAACTTTTCCTGTTCCCTTGTATCCTGACCATCTTTCTATAAGTTCCTTCTCATAATCCTTACTCAAATGTGAGAAGAAAAACCTGGCATTATTAAATGACTGATCACTGAGT
Organism: Cettia cetti; assembly: GCA_013401135.1. NCBI lineage: Eukaryota > Metazoa > Chordata > Aves > Passeriformes > Sylviidae > Cettia > Cettia cetti. The sequence continues at coordinate 9,505 of VZUI01091305.1, forward strand.
ATAGACCTATGTAATGTAATTTATATAAATTCTTAGTGCCAGATAATTTGGTTGAAATAATAAGAATAATAATAAGAAATAAAAATAAGAATTAATAAAATATTTAATAGCATGGGGTTTTTTCCAATACATAGCAATATTCAAAACAAGAATTATTTTGATATGTTTAAAATCAGAAAATAATATATAAAATATCCCATTTTGTGCATTACTGCTAAGCCTCAGGAGAAATATTGATTTCAGTATCACTTTTCTTGAAGTTTATGACAGAAATTTGCAACAATTAAAAAAATCTGTCTCAGAGATGGGTAATTATTAAGAGCTAGTATTTAAAATTTTTTTATAAAGTTTCCTATTTCAGCAAGGGTATAAAAGTGGTATTATCCTATGTAAAGCTTTTCATTCTTTAAGTTCTTGAGATGGAGATGAACAATTAATCTGCATTTTTAGATAATGGTGCAGTTTGAAGAGGTTATTTAACATCTCATGTTTCAGGTCTTGGGTCAACAAATACTAACTTGGAATAAGAAAGAAATGTGTACTCTAGGAAATTATTTTATGATTATCTGTTGTATGGTTTATTTTTTTTCCTTTTATGATTTCTTTATAACATGACAGGGTGTGCTAGGCTACTAAAATATTTGGAGCAGTGCTGTAGTCCATCTCTACATGATCCTTCTTTGCTGAACATGAAAGTATTAAACACGAACTGCATTTGGAAACTAAAATAATAATAATACAAGTCATTATTTAAAGAGCATTAACCTTAACAATTATCAGTTAGAAGATACAGCATTATAATTGGTTTGTTAAACTGTTGGATGTCTGGAGGATTTCTAGTCCATCCTCCTGTTTGGACCAGGACTGTAATCGTGAGATCAGATACGTCTTTTCCTAACCAGGTCTTGAAACTGCCCAAGGGTGCAGGCAGAATGCAATGCTGCTTGCTTCTTAATCTTCATCATGACCGCATGGATTTTTTTTTACTGACAGCCCCAGTCTTTTTTCTTGCCTGGTATAGATGTGGTTTGCATTGCTCAAAATCATGGGATGAAGAGGCAATAGCTATGAGATCTTTGCTTACTTTGTTACATAATTAACAAAGCTCTTATTAAAAGGGAAAGGTATCAAAGAGAAGTAACTGCTGAAGCAGCTGAAAGCAGCAGAGAGAGTACTCTGTGTCTGCCAGAGCTTTTGCTACTCTGGTCAAGACTGACCAAAGGTTATCCAAGTAGCCATTAACTGTGTTCCTTGGTTTTTGAGTGATGAATTTGACACATTAGGGGTCTGATTTTTTTGATCTACTGAAATGAATAGTAACCATGCTTCAATTCTGTGTTAAAAAATGTTTAATACTCTGAACAAAGAAAATCTTAAGGAATCTCAAATCAGATGCCCAAACATTTGTACATTTTCAGCATTGTATCCTCATGCTTTATCTCCCATTTTTCAAATTAGTATAATATCACAGTACAATCTCACCTTAAAAGATAGATGAGTTCATATTTTTGTACCCCTTAGATAATGGACGTCATAAAAATTTGAGAAGCTGTTAAAAAACTTGATATTCAAAGAATTTAAATATATGCAGTAAAAAGGTAGCAAGACCACTCTTATGAACAAAGAGAATATAAATCCCTGAAGATATTTAAAAGATGTGGGACATGGATTGGTGGTGGTGGTGGATTTGGCAGTGCTGGTTTAACAGTTGGACTTGATGATCTTAGAAGCCTTTTCCAAACTGAACTGTTCTATGATACAATGAAAATGTTGAGGAGCTTCTTCATTAAGCAAACTTCATTCTAAGCACTAAGTGAAATACACAGGGTATTTTTGAAAACTTGTAGTGATCTTATAGAAAGTGAAATAGAGTACTAACTAACACATAGGAAGACTAATGGGTGCATAAAAACACCTTTGTTTCAATTTTTCCTGACTTCCATAAAGCATTTGTGTGGGTATTTTAAAGATGAAAGTTATATCTAAAGTAGAATATACTCAGTACAGTCACTGTTGTGAAAGATCATGCTGAAAAAGGCTCATACAATATATTTGGAATCTTTGAATACATGGTAAACTTCTGCCACATTGACTATCAAAGCAACCAGAATCAACGTTTCGATATGCTGTCACTGCAACACTGCTGGAAAGTAGGAGACACCCAAACACTTTCTAGTGGTCAGTACATGTATTTACAGACCGCAGGGGATTGGAAGTCTCAGTAAGAACTTACTTTGTTTACAGTATTAAATTGAGCAAAATTGGGGCATGAGATGGTACTGCTTCTTGGCACTCTGTACTCTTAAACTGTTTGGGTTTTGCCAGCCTTCAGCCAATACTGAGTAGACCCACCTAGAAGTGGACAGTGCAAGTTTTAGCTGAGACCAGAGACTATTCCCAGTAATTGTTCAGATGGACCAGCTCTGTCTTGAGAAGGAGGAGAGTTTAACTTAAAGGACATGAGCCTAGTGATTCCTTCAGATCCTAATAACTGTTGGCCAGTACTATTTAGTAACATATATGTAGCAAAGCTGGTAGTGAAATTGCAATCCAGGCACTGTAAGCTCTTCTTTTTCCTGATTTATTCCTTTTTGTTTATTTTGTACTGGCAAAAATATTTATCTTTTTAATGAGTTCAGTACACAGCTATCAGGTACCTGTCTGGAACATCAAAATAGGATTCAGTTCATGACTGAGAGCTATAAATGTAGGTATCTGAACACAAACTGATTGCTGTCTCCAGTAAGTCACTGGCAGTGTAGTTAATCCAGTTAACAGAGTACAGGGAGTGATAGGTTCCATTCATATTATTAATCTGATCTCTGACTATGGTTGGAGCTAAGATGCTTCTTACCCATGTAGAAAAATGAGATGTCTTACTCTGGAGCAGAATCTCAGCTACTGAGTTTTTCATGTAAAGGAAAAACACCAAAGTCAGTAATTATTTGCATAATTTATTCCTCATTTTGAATTCACCTTCAAAATTGCAGACATATGTATAAATCAGCAACTTTCAGAAATCAAAGAGAGAATGCCCTATGTCATCCTTTTCCCTTGAAATTTTCCCCTAAACCAAATTTTTCTGGGTTTATTGATCCCTTAAGCGCTGTCATGTCCTACATTTAACCTCTCTCCATAACACCTAGCATCTTTTTGGTTGTAAAATGTCTGAAGTGTATATTCTAGTCGGTTGTTTCTCAAAGAAGAAAAGTGTATTTTCTTAGGTTCTTAGAATTTTATCATATATCGAAAAGCATTTAATTTTATATTTATATTTATTTTTATATTTTTAAGCTGCTGACTAGTAAAAGAGTTGATTAAGTTTTGAAGTATGCACCACAATCTTTCTTCTGTAATTCATAAAGTCAAGCACTGCTTTCTTTTAGAAAGGATATTTTGAGATTTGATTGGGATATTTTAGTTAATTGGAGAAAACTGCTCAATATCTTTGCACATTATGCCATGACGATATGCCTTTTTTTTTTTTTTTTTTTTTGGTGGTGGTGGTGGTAGCTACTGCTGCGCACACAGTCCTACTGTTAGAGTTGATCTGGAACATACAACTTCCAGAAAGAATGAGATTAATTTATCTTTAACAAAGTAGCTATAGACCATTAGTATGGACATAGTTATTCTGACTAGAACATGCTGCCTTAATGCCATGTTGATAGGGGATGTTAACCACACCAACACTTCAAGTGAGGCAGTGCAAGCCTCCTTTTTTTGCCCCCTCATATTTCTTTCAGCAACAAATGTAAAAAGGAGCTATAGAATTTTAATAATCCACTCTAAACCTTTCCAAAGAAGTGCATTTTTATGTGGTTGCATTTTGTGTGTCTGTATGTGCTAAGTTACATATAAAGCATGTTTGAAAAGATTTGATTTTGTGTTCTTTTTTCCCAATGGTTACTATTACTAGTCTCAAAAATTCCCAAAAATATAAACAACAGTGAGATCTATTCCTTAGAGACTGTCAGTCAAAAGGCATCATAGTGTAAATTCACTATTATTATAATGGCTATAAAAAGAAAAAATACTAAGAATACTCCTGACAATAATGATTCTTCATGTATTTTATCACCTACAAACTAACTACCTAATTCATCATACTAAACTGTGTAATTTGTGCATATTTTCACTCAATAGCAAATTAAAAGAGACATAATCAAGTTGATGGAATAGCAATAGCCTATTTTATCTTATAAATTTGTTTCTCCATGGAATTTATATATAACACTGAGCACTGTTGCCTGTTCTTCAACCAGCAGACATTTTAGTCAGGATCTTTTAAAGATCTTTTTTTAAGAGAATAATAATTAAGTTCATAGCATAGTCTTTTGTTTCTTTACATAAGAACATACCAAGCAGCATTTAAAACTAATTTTGAGGGGAGTAAGCATTTTGTTGTTTGCAGTGTTTTATCACCCTTTTGTGTTTACCAGGTACTCTCTCATTTCAGGGCAATGTAGCCAGGGTGAAACATCCACTGAAAGTGAGCTTCCTGAAGGACACCCTGCTGAGCAGTTTGCAGGTTTACTTCATGGATCATCACCTGTTTGTGACCCACCTGAAAATCCACTCCAGCTATACAGCAAAGTAAACCTGTGCAGTGGGCCACTGGAGAAAAGCATTTTGAGCAAGAGTACAGCACAACAGATAGAGCTACGGAAAGAAAGCAGCTCTGATCACCCTGTTAGGAAAAAAAAGCCACCAATTGTAAACAGAACCATATTTTATACTAAAAGTAAACCTGCAGAAAATCATACCCTGGTTGGCACGCCACGGATAAGTGAACAATGGGTTATTTCCACTGGGGGATTTGTGGAGCGAGCGTGCACGTTGGGCAGAATACGATCTTTGCCAAAGACCTTGCTGGAAATGCATTTGTGCAAAAATGTTTCAAAATCTGATTCTAATCTTATCACCCATCCACCAAATGATAAAAAAGCAAGAAGCAATTGGAGTGAACCCACACCGAGGCCACAGTGCTCCAAAGGGAATTCGGAGAGAACACCTTCCTTCACATCAGAATGGGAAGAAGTAAGCTTTTTTCATTTTTTAGGTACTGTGGTCTTGTGAAGACACAGTTATTGTTTTCGGTTTCAGAGACAAAATAAAAAGTTTCTCTTCCACACTGCAAAGCCTCAGAGAGAATGTCACAGTGTACTGCATGGGTGTTCAACGGTTGGCGCAAAATGCAAAGCATTTCTATTCAAATGTTGCTCACTCAATAAAGTCTATTGTTTCCCTAGTGAATGAAGTTAACCAGAAGTAATTCTGCAGTTTTCTGTGGCACTGACATTGTCTACTAAAGCCCTCACTGTGGACAATAATAATATTGGTAAAATCCTTAGTAACTGTGCCTATTGTTTGCATATTTGCTAATTATTTCCACCATGGCAGTGCCCATCAGCAAGAGACAGGAGAAAATAGCAGCAACAGAGAGTTGATTGGGCACTCTACAAACCCTCCTTGTGTATCGCATCCTCTAAATGATATGTAGCCTGTGTACAAAATGCTTGACACATACCTGGCTGCTGTGTGAAGAGGGAATATTCATAGCTGCGATGAGTTCAGGACTACTAACAGAAATCTCCACACTGAATTTGTAGTGCACATGCTTGCTCATATGAGAGACTTTATTTTAGGTATAGAATTCAATTTAAATTAATTTTTAGACACATTATCTTTAACTTTATTTTCCTGTGCTGAATTTCAAGAATGTAAATGGTTCTTTGTAGACACAGAAATACCATCTCATTGAGGTAAATTAGGAGCCTGAGATGTTTAGATCTTTACTGCTCCTAAAGAGAAGTGAACATTTCTCTTTAAAACTATTATGGTGGGGAAATGCATCTGTCTCCAGGGTGGTACTGTGTCCAGAAAGAACCCAGAGTTTGATTATGTGGTTGATTATTTTTCTAGGAAAATGTTTCAAGCTAGCCTAAATGTCTGATTTGATAGGGCATTTTAAGGCACTTTTCATTGTAAAGGAGATACTCTCTCAGTGGAGATGTAATAAGGATATCAGGTTTTGATCTTTACAACTGGGATATGTTTATTATAAAATCCTGATTAGAGTCACGTCCAGGTTTGCCTTTCTACATGGTCATCAGGGTTTGATATTTAGAGTAAAAGAAGTGCCATATATATATATAGTGTGAATGGTCAATCTGCAGATTCTGTCATAATTGCCAGACTTTGTTCTGTCACCAATGACTAATACATACTTTTCCTGCTAGTCCTAATATTGAGCTTAGTAAAATGTATTTCTCTTTGTCTACCTTCTTAGTCTGCAGCAAACTTTTGATTCATTTTTTTTCTTTTTGATTTGTCCTGTTCTTACAGAAAATAGAATAGATACAGTGGTTTTGACCTAGTAAGTTCAATGTGCCTTAGAAACACGCAAGTAAATTTTGGGATCGGTGCAGTGTTGTTTCACAGAGAATGTCATTCTGTGTTATGTGGGGACACAACTATGTTTCATACCTATTTAGTGCCATTGGGGCAGATAGAAGAAAAGGGGGGCTAGAAAATTCTATGAAAATATTAATTGAACAATTGATTTAATTATGTGTATTTTAAAAACTTTAGAACATACAAGATAATATTTTTTATTCATTAATATTACTGCATAAGTAAACCACTAGTGGCATACCTAGATGACCAGAGCCATCAGTATGTAAGAAACTTTACTGTGGAAAAAGAAATACTGGTCCCAAACTTTAGTTTTGCTAAGATATAAATATTGCAAAATGAAAATCAAAGTGGAGAAATGAATTGTCTACCTTTGATTTATGCGTTTTTACAATTTCAATTATCAAAATTTCCTAATGAGAGTAATAATGCCATAAATCTTCGCATGAAAAATGAAAATAAAATACTGAAGATGGGTCCCTCAATTGTTTCACTGTTCTCTCTTTTGCAGATTGATAAAATCATGAGTTCAATAGATGCTGGAATTAATACTGGACTGGGGGAGATGAAAGATCATGCTACAAGTAAGGAAAAACAACCAACTATTGTTTAATTTTTACTTAATTGTCCATAGGGAAACTGTGGATAAGACATTGCTAAGTTACCCACTGTGTTGAAATCATTTGTAGATATTTGAATAACCATGAACAGAATCTCTGTTGTTTACTGTTAAAGATGCATTAGGCCCAGTGTCCTGGAGCTGTTGCTTTAAATAGCATCTTGGAGTCATTAAAGTTTTGAAATCTTACCGAAAAAATACTCCATTAATGTCTTTGAAGCCTTTCTTCTAGGGGGGTATTTTACAATCTTTTTCAGATGAGATTTTGTTTGGAATAATGAAACTCTGAGTATACGTAATTTAATAACTGCTGACACTTTTAGAAGTATTATATAATGCTGCTTCGAAGAAATATTTGGCACAGGGCTGAAAATGTTGCTGACAGACAGTGACTGGTGTTAGCAATGATGGAAAAATTTGAAAACCTCCGCTCCCTTGGAGAATTCTAAGAACACCATGTCATGCCTAGCCTGTTGGTCTGTCAGCATAAAACTGTGTAACTATGCTGATAAGAATTTTTAAAGCATTTTATTATGTCTCCTCCCTAACTCATGGAGGGAAAACTGACTTGCATGTCTGAATAATTCAGTTCAGAGGCAAAGCTGTGTTAACTCAGCTGTACTGGTAAAAATTGTCGGGTTTATATATAGGGCAGGATGTTATCGATTCAAATTTGTAAAAGGATATGTTTAAACAATTGTCCATTTCATGGAGCATTGCATATATACAGGATGAAACTGTGTCTTATCAATTAAATATAATTGACACAGCTGTTTTAACAGTAGCATAGAGTGAAAAGGGGATCTAAGATAAAGAGAAAATAATTTATTTGAATGCAAATATAATTGCAGATAAAACAAGCAGACTCAGCTTATTTTTTTCCTAAGAAGAGTAAGGGGCAATATCATGAGATGTGCTAGGCATGTTCTGTTTCAGTCTGTTCTTTCTGCAACTTGCAGTGTTGGAAAACAGAACTGTTCGTAGACAAACTCTATATTAGGAGATAATGAAAAAATTCTTAAGATAGTATAAATAATTCAGGATTTTCTGTTTCTTATACTTTATCATAGTAGTTGCATTGTGTCCGCTAGAGATGGAGTTATCTTACCCACAGCAGTCTTCATAGTTCTTTGCATTGGTGGCTAGAAAAGTGTTCACCTGTCAAACACCCTGGTGCTCACTCAGCACCACGGCTGCCTCTCCAACATTCCCCTCTCGCTACTGAGGAGGGGGTGGGCAAGATCTTGGGAGAGGACATATCCAGGAGAGCTGACTCAAGTTGCAAAGGAATATTCCATACCAGAAAGGGCTGTTCAGCAATAAAAGCTAAGAAAAAGGAGGGGGAGGCTGGCTATCACCAGGTGATAGGAAGTAGAGAATAAATCTTTTGTTTTCCTTTGGTTTCACACAGGCCTTTTCTTTGGCTGTATTTAACTGCCTTTGTCTTGACCTAAGTGGGGGTGGTCTCTCTCTTATTTTCTCCCCTGCCCTGTCCTGCTGAGGAGGGCAGTGATGGAGTGGTTTGCTGGTCACCTGGCATCCAGCCAGGGTTAGCTTCCTGCAGTAGCACACAGGCACCAAAGGTGATATCGGGTGTAGAGTAAGAAGCTGCAGAGCAAGTAAGGGCTATGCAATGGAGACAGTAACAGGATATGTTTGAAAATTTCCATAACTTAGTGATGTGCAAATGCTACTCTGTCTGTTCCTATGACTGACCACTGCTTTTCCTTTTCTACTTTTTTAAGATCAGAAAACACCTCACAACTCTGTCATCAGCCATTTTGCACTTCTACTGCATACCTTATTTTTCTTGACATAGAAATATGGCATTTGGTGTTTCACCTCTTGCAGCTGGCAGCAGATCTAGTGTTCTCTTTGCTTCTTTTCCTAGAGCGGACTGTGGGTCCTAATTTAATTTCTATTCAGTGTGTAGCTTTCTGAACACCAACTTTTTTTTTTCTTTCCTACCAACTCCTTAACGGTCTTTAACTAGTTTAGGACAATAATTTGATTTTGCTCTTAATTAAGACATCAAGCTATGATAATTCCAAATATAGCTATCTTTCCTTAAATTTTATCAGTTTTGCCTTACATGCAGCTTGCAATAAAGACATGTCTTTCTACTACGGACCTGAATATGTGCAGCTTCACATGTATGTCTTCCACTTCTCATTCCTTTTGGCCATTTCCAGATTCAGTCAAACACAATTTAGGCAGCAAAGCAAAGGGAACTATTATTGAATCAAATGCATTACATGCATCAAACATGTTATACTTCAAATATATTATTTTTTATTGTCTAAGTAATAGGTTATCTAGGAGCAAATAAGGAATTATTTCTCACTGCTAGCAGGCTTCTCCTTAAACATAACACAGCCAAAGGTAAAGATCTGGCCTATGCTTAGAAATAAAAATTAAGTAGCATGGTATCAGATAATATAATTTTGAAATACTTCATCAGTTTATGTATAACTGTGATGGATTTTAGTTTTTAGTTGAATATATGTGGAAGAAACTTATTCAGTAAAGCTTAAAAATAATATTTTTAATATTCAGAGTGTGTAAGTCAAAGAAACTTCTACTGTTGAACTTCAAGCATCTAGATTATTGAGCACTGTATTCAGGAAACTGAAACTTCACTTGTCTAATAACTTAGTAGCAAGTAACAAAATTCCTGATAATACTGAAGAGTAAATGGAGCTTCCTATGGTATCCTTTGTGTTTGCTTAGTCCTGTACTTCATATTATACTTCAGTGTTTTCATGACCTGCTAATAAAAGCAAAAATATGTAAAATTCAAACACAAATACTTTATCAATCATGAACATGAAGAGCTTTTCATACTTTTTGTACTACATAGCATCTCATTCTCAGTGAAAAATATTTGATAGGAAATATATCATATGGTCATAATTAGATAGCTATATTTAAAATTAGACAATGATGACATCTTGTGATGAAATTCTTGAATGGACTTGCCAGAACTTTGACCTATATTTTCCTACGGGTGATATCTGGAAAGATTCCTCTTAGATCTCCAGGGAAATCTCTTAGGAAGCAATTAGAGGTGCAGTAAAAGGAGAGATTCAAACCTGAGTATGCTCATGATGATTTTATCCGCAGCATGCATTCAGGAACAAAAGATTTAAAGCAGAGCTTTCCATTTGGTAGCAATACTGGTACTGGAGGAGCAAACTTAAAACTACAGAGAGGAAGATGACTGTTGATGTCCTCTGACAAATTAAAAGCAGGAGTGCTGACCAGGAAACAAGTAAGAACAACTCTTTGTAACTAACAAAAACCCCAAACACTAGCCCAAGGAATAAAAAGTCCCCATTACCAAGAGGAAATAAAAAGTACTGCTGACTAATGATCTTCTACTCAAAGTGATGTGGAAACATCTGCAATACCTGGCACTTAAATTATGGCTGATGTGCTTCTTCAAAGAGTCAAATTTTGCTAAATTACAAAGGATTGCACCAATCATTAGCATAGGATAAAGAATAATAATAGTACTGCTAAGAATTATCCTAGCAAGTCAGAAGTTCTTATCAGGCTCTGTGGCAGTGAATAAAATTGAAGATCCAAGATAATATTGTCTCTCCTCTCATGTCCAAGTCTAGTATCAGTCAGATACACCCTAAATGTAACTCTTCTCTCTCTGAGAGAAGTTTAAAATGAGAATCATTTGGCAAGAACAAAAATCATAATTTTAAATAAGGCAACTTGAACATAGGTGTTGTTCCTGGAATTATTTAAAACAAGAGTAAAGAAGTGACTAGAGAAAGTCATGGGTCAGTTTGCAAGGTATCTTAGCTGTTTGCATGCTAATGGTAGAATAAGGAGCAACAGAGAAGAATTAACTGAAGAGTTGAGGAAAACAAGAATTAATTGGATATTACAACAAAATTGACGTTGTAGATTCTTTATCATATATACCACAATAGTAGTACAGTCATATAGAAGAAGGGAAGAAGGAACTTTTGGCTTGTATTTCAAAAACAATTGCTTTGAGATCTCAAAAACAGGATTAGATAGAGCTTTTAAATATCTGTTGGTGTCCAGGGAAGCAGTAAAGAATAGTATTCTTTAAAAGTATCAAGTATTTGTTCTTGATACTTTTCCAAAGACATTGGACATAATAGTAATGGGAGTTTTTAGTTGCCATTTTTTGTAACAAATTGCATTGACAGACTGCCCAGGGAAAAAAAAAGCTGAAGAAGGCAGATGTCATCAAATTCAGAGATTTTGTTTTAAGAAATGTATAGGGCACAGGTTCGAGACAAATCTGTGGGGTTTTCAACAGAAATCTAGTAAAGACCATAGTACAACCTTCACCAATGTGAACAAAAGAAAATGTAAAAGACCAGCTGAGCTAAATTTTTATCCCTTCTTCCACCTTGGGCAATATGAGGAAAATTTCTCTCTTTAGTAAACATGGTGGAATAACATTCGTGTGTAGAGGCATGTCGAAGTGGTAAAGCACTCAGTGAGAAGCAACTAGCAAGATTTAATATAATATAATTATGCTAGTACATTAATAGATAATTATACTAGTACATTAATAGATAGAAGAAGAACAAAAAAACCTTCTGTTCCTAAGAGAGCTACTGGAGAAAAGGAAAGGGTGCATGGAGTAGGTGCAGAGAAGGGAAAAGCACACAGTAATTTTTTATTACATGAGTTTACAGTAAAGGTTGTCGGTGAGCATATGACATGCACAGTTAATCCTAGAGCTAAAACCTCGGTTGTAGATAAGGAAAAACAGAGCATATAGGTTAGGTTTCTTAACTGTCTGCAAAACTTAGGCCTATTAGTGGCTTTCTGTGAGATTTCGTGAGGGGTGTATCAGGTACCAAAAGACTGAATAGGAATAACATAGAACTTATCTTTAAAGAGTATAGAAAGAAGAATGTGGGGAATTATTTTCAATTAATGAACAAGACAATGAAATAAGCTAAGTAGTTTCTAAGAAACTAGGATTTGCTGAGGGCAAACCTATTAAAGCAATCTAATTTCCTTCTAGGAGTGGATAGGAGATATTAGGTAAGGGAAAAACAGTAGGTGTCCAGTATTTGTACTTCAGTTAGGGTTTTGACTTATCTGTTTTTCCTGCAAATTAATTAAGAAAGCATGAGCTTGATGAAAATAATGGTAGGTCAGACAGATTAATCTTATTCGTAATGTCTAAATTCAGACTTCTGAAGTGTGGACTGCATTGAGCACATCTGAGCCATTAATGCCGAGTTAGATAAGCAGGCACTTTTTTATTATTGTTCATCATGTCTAAATGTCTGAAGCATGGAAAATGGCACTGGTGCCTTAGAGGAGCTCCTTACATGTAGCTGTTAAAAATGAATGTTCTAAAATGAATCTCCCTCTGTTCTGCAGGACAAAATTATAAAGGTGATATAGTGAAGCATCCAAATAGATTATTAGGAAGATTATAACTTTTGTTGCATTCAGCAGCATCTGCAAGACTTTTGAATAGTTGCCAGAATGAGAAAGAATAATGGTTGGAATGTAACTGAGCTTGGCTTGAGTCAGAATGGATTAGGTCACTGATTTATGCCCCTTTGAGTCCATTTTGTAATGTTTGTGTGACTACCCTAATAACATGGTTTAAAAGGAACCCATCTACAAAATAAAGTAAAAAGAAGAAACATTACAATTTTGTATTTTCTTTGCTTAATTATAAACATTTTTTCCCCAACAATTAGAAGTCTTTCAAGACATACACAGCGGTAAGTCTGTGTTAGTTGGAGCTTGGTAGCTGTTTGCAGGTGCATGACTCATGGTTTACTTATATTTGCAAATCACTTGGAAGGGAATAATCAAAAAATAATCTACTGCAAAAAAAACCCCCAAACTAAATGGGTAATGGATATCATATCATCATCATGATTAAAGCTAGAATTGTGTCGAATCAGAGCAGTTAAAATCGTGAGTAAGAAAATAGTTGTTGAAAGCCATTCCACTTCAAAATAGTCAAAAATCATTTTAGTTTTTGAGAGCCACTTTTGTCAAATATGTTCTAGTACATGGAGGGTGATTTAGAGTTGATAATTCTACTAATCATAAATTCTATTTTGGATGCTGTCCATAAATGCACTAAACAGTTGCTTTGTGTATACAAGTCAGGATATTTTTGGTCAGTTGAGCATGTACCTACCCTTGAGTGCTCTCATTGCTCAGCCTAGAGGCAGACAGGGTAGAATTTACTAAAATATCTTAATTTTCTTGATCTAATAAATTTTAGTTTGAAATATACTGTCAAGCCTTTTTCTTACAGTTGAAGTAAACAAAGTGCTTATTGCATTTAGGAAGATTGTATTTTACAGGGTTTTGTGTTGCCCTTTTGTGACAGCAGTGCCTTTTCCTATGCTTGGAGATAATCCTCACATCACATGCAGCATCTATGTCTTAATATCAATATCAAGGCTACAAACATTGCCCAATGACACAACCTGAGTGCTTGCCTTTTTAAGATTTATGTTGCTTTTTAATGGAAAAGGTATGTGAAAAAGAACCCCACCATGTGGGGGGAAAAAAAAGACATTCAAGGACGCCAGCAAATCTTGTGAATATTTGTGAATATTTGTGAATATCTTTGTGCTGTACACATGAGGATAGTATTTATCCTCATGTGTACAGCTTCAGAGAGTTGGCTCTTTTAGGGATGCTTTTAAACCAGAAGGGCTCTGGAACTCTGAAGGCTGTTCCTGAATTGACTGCACTAGCTCTATCTCTTTTGACAGCTGGACTGCACTGGATTGTGCTGTATTCAAAATAAACCTACAACTCCACTTTGTCAAGTTTTTTGTACAAACGAGACCTTATTGCTTCTTGATATGCCCACTGTATATTTGTGTTTCGATATCATGTTCTCCAAATTTAATGCCAGGGACTGACAGTAGGTCACAGAACACTGAATTAGAATACATTTTGTAGTGTTCTTTTTCAAATCTTCCATTTCAGGATGAAAGTTGTAGACAGTCATCATACAAAAGTTATTTTCTTTATTTACCTTCTCTACTGATATGACTAAGGCTATTACTCATGATCTCTCCTTTGTAGTATGGGGAGAATTTTAAGAACTCTAACTTTTCAGATTTGTGAGGGAAATGATTTTGAGCACAAAGATTGGGAAGATAAAGTAGATATGACTTCACCAGCTTAGGAAAAGATGGAATCAGGTGGGGCCACATCCAGAAAATCTGACTGAGAAGAGTTCATGTTGTACCCTGTACAGCTGTAATATAATAGAAATTGGGCAAAACCCTTGACTGCCTGAAGCTACCTGCTTGATTTCCTCTGTCTTCCACCTGTTCCACTGCCACTGCTCAGACATGAAGCCTTCATCATCCCTAGTGTGGTTCTGCCTATGAAAGCTAATATATTAACTCAAAAGTCAAGCTTGCTTTTAACAAATGAAACCTTGTTAGGCTGGCACTTTTCTATTTGCTGCCATATGGTTGCAGTTTTGGCAAAGTGGTTTTCCTCCAAAGCTGTTAATATCCTCCCTCCTCCGAGAGCTGAAAACAGATAAAATATAAGTACTTAATTAAGGCAGAATTTTAATTGGATATGTGTAGGCATGGTGGCATAAGGTAGATTTCACAGTGGTACATTATAGACTTAAAAGTATATAATTTTTTGTAATTTAGTCCCTGTTTTGCATTTACCTTGCCCTTTTAAAATCTCCATTTGGTTAAAATAAGAACTTTGACAAAATGGACTTTATTAATAGAATTTAATAAAATGAGCCGTGAGACTTCTCACTAAGAGGGACACCTCTTAAGCTTACAGTTTTGAATACATAGCTATAATTTTTCCAGACAACCAGACTGTAAAATAAGGAAGATATCACTTCTCTCCAAATTTCTCTTTGAAGCTGATACGCTGTGCAAAAAGACTAAATTACCTGTACATCATGGCAAAAAAAAAGTAAAAGACAGAAGAAACGTGACTCTCTAGCTCGTAGAAGAGGAACCTGATGCAACGAGGCAACTCCAGCAGCTGGTGTCTGCTCCCAGTGCTGTTTGATTCTTCCTTAATAGGAAATGCATATGCAGTCTGAAATCACTAAGCTGCAAGTCTTTGAAGTCTTTAGCAACAATTATAGGACTGCACTTCAGGAAAGAGAGCCACACATTTGTTTGGTTCTGCCCTTTCTTGTATCCTATCAACAACCGGAATGTGAATGTGGAATTTTAATTTGCAACGGCAGAATAGCTGGGGGGAGTTTGCATAACCAAAGTTAATATGTGATGCTACAGGAGGTAGAAGTGATTCTTCTTTTAGGTGAAATGGTTTTCAGTCAGTCACATTCTTGTATGGAGCACATCACACTCAGTACCCAAAAGCAAGGAGATGTGCATGTGTGCGTCACCAAGATGCTTGTCTGTGGTCACTTATGTATGTTGTGGTAGGCTGACTATTGCATTCTTAGTGTATCTGTTGGGTTCCTTGTGATTAGGAAAAGTAAACTATTTTTTCATAGACCTTTAGGAATCAACTTTTGCTGTGGTATGGTCCTTTTGAACCAAAATTTTCTTCAGTAGCACCCATTGTTTTTGCTTCCTTTTCTCAGATATTTTAAGCCATCCTTTTGGAGTAACAAAAAGATGAATATCATATGCAACGTTCCATAATGTTGTTGCTGTAGTGCAGGGTCTTCTGCTCATGAATTGTCTGAGCTGTTCTATCAGAGCACACTCCTTCTCTTGACAGGAACATATTCCCTAGCGTTTTACCACTGCCAGCAGTGTCCTTGATTATCAGTACAGACCTTGCCTTTAACTCTTTGTGGCACTGTCTCTTCTGGTGCTTTCACACATGTATTTCTGCCCCTGCATTATTCATACAAATCTTCCTATTTCTATTTATAATATCTTAATTTCAAATTATTTGAATGGCAATTTTAGTGTATGCAATCATCTAGATTATAAAATAGTGGAGAACAGAAGGCATGTAGCTATAAAATATGAGGAAGAAATATTTTTAGCATTTATATACTGAGAACATGATAGTCTTAATGTATTGCATGTCACTGAACTTACCTAAAGATCATATAAATTCTACAGAAGGTATCACATATAATTGGGTTAATTTTTATTTTTTTTTTTACTTCTACATTGTAAAAACCTAAACAAGAGAGAAAAATGCATCTGTTTAAATGATTAATTGAATCCCAAAACAAACCTTACAGAAACTGGGCAAACTGCAAGATAATTGTAAAGCTTTATTTTATGTTTTATAGTAAATGCAATGGGAGTTAGATGCAAAAAGCTGCAGGCAGTTATTTTAGTTTCTTATACTCAAGTATTCCTATTATACTAGCAATTTTACCCTGTAGTGTCACAAATGTAATAATCAGCTTTATGTTCTTCATACACCAATTTTGTTTGAAACAGACTACTACAACGGAAGACTCAGGCTAAACAGAAAATAGAGTAAAAATCTAAGTTGTTGAAACATATTGACCAAAGTAGTCTTTAACTCTGATACATTTTCTTTTTATATTTCCACTCTCTCTATAAGTGCCAATCAACGTTTACCTTTTATTTCTGTCCATGCTTTTTGTGTTCAGTGTTGGACTTCTTTTTCTGAAACTGTTGCAAAGCAACTCAGTCATTATATTCACAGACATGCATAAATGATTTCTGGCATATGTCTTCTAGAAGGAATAGAGAGTATTGATAGCAAACAAAGAAACTTAGGTAAATGGAACTATAAATGTCATAAATATTGACATCTGTGAAAGAGTAAATGTATAGCTTAATTCTTGTCAATTTTGATGGAGTCTACTTGTGGCTGTCAGACCTGGTCTGCACAGAACTGCTTGAACAAAGGAGTCTTCTACAAACTCTCTTTTAATTGGAGGATTGACATGTCATTTTGACTGACTTAATATGCTGAGATTTTTCAGCGATATTTCGCCACATCAGATGTAACATGCTGGTGAAACGGCATAGGAAATGAAGGTCTTTTTTCAATATTTTTATTTTAAAAAATAAAAATTAAAACCATCAGCAATCTGGTCTGCTGTTCTGCTATTTCTGAGCAACCAAACTTTTTTCCCCCCTCACAGAATACAATGTATTCTTCTTTGGAAAATTTTGTCAGATCTAAAGGGTTTTTTATTTTCTAGAGATACTTATTCTTAGAAAGAGGAGTACTGCATGCTAAAACCCTACTGTCTCTTATTTTGTTCTTTAACTAATAGCTGATCCATCCATTCTCTTGTAAAATATGGTTATAGAAGAAGTCTCTGTGACCACAGACATGAACAATTTATATACAGTTTGAATGCTACTCAAATGTAAAGAAATTCAAATAGTGTACTTATCACTGTTATTAAAGCCCTGTTTCAGTATTTTTAAAATATTCTCATATTATATAATTTCCTTTTAGAAGAAGTGAGAGATACTGAGTTATAAAGAAAATATGTATGTTAATATGTCATGATATAGAGCTATGTTAAGTACACTTCTAATATTTGTTTTGAGATGGAGTGCAGAATGGTATGAATACACAGAATGCAAAGTTCAGAAAATCAGATTTTCAGTGAATTCCAAAGGCTTGAGGCTCAGAAATACTGACAAAGAATAGCAACATACAGGGTTTAGTAGTCTGATATTTAAGCAAGCTTGGGGACAGTGCTTAGAAAAACTGTATGTTACTCTACAGACAATCAAAAGTAAGTGAATAAAAGTTATTCTCACTTTAGTAGTTGTGATATACCTGCCTGTGGCCTAACATTACAAAAATCACACTGATAAAACCAAATCATGTTAGATCTACAATTAATTGGTTGTGAAAGTTGTTTAAAAATAATATTTCTCAAATTATCTCCTGGGTCCTTAACTCTTAAGTGGATTTAAAAACATTTCTGAGGATGATGTTAATCCTGCAATCTTCTCTTCCTGGTCAATTCTCTCCTCTGTCAGACCAGTCCCTGAAGTAACAGAGCTGTATAGAATGTATCTTTTTTCCACCATGGGGTTGAATAGATGTCTGAACTTTGCCAACCCAGATAAGAGATAAAAGTATCAAAAAAGGAAGATTGCAGATTTCAGAACTTGAAAAAAAAAAAAAAGGATTAAAACACTTTCAAAGTTATTTCTAGTAAGGCTGAGGTCTTGCCTGTTTCTCTACCGAACCTCAACGGTATGTTTCCACAAAAACAGTTTGGCTGGATTTCACAAAGTTAATGCCAGATTGCTTGCTGGTGTGGCTAAAAAGTAACAAGCCAATGATGCCCTCATTCTGTAATTCTCTAATAATCATCCTACTGTAATTCCAGAGGTTAAGATATTTTTTTCAAGCCATGATCAATGATGAGAAAAGAATTCTCAGATTACTTGAAAGTTTTAGAAATCACATGGTTGGGTTCATCTTTTTCCTTGCCGTTTAATCAGAATCTTGCAACTATGTGGCCACTTACACACATGTATGTTAATATTTTATTCAATTTTTTTGACTGAATTAAGCAATTTAATTATTTCTAAAGCTAAGTCAAATTCAATACCAGGTTGAAAAAATATGCAGAATAGGAATCAGCACATCAATGGAATTTAAAAAAATCTAATGAAAAATGAGGCTTTCACAGCCTGTGGCCAGAAAATTTTTTAAAGGCAACAGAATATTCCTAACTTCTAAAATAGGTTTTACAGATTTGGCTTTAGTAATCAGTTTGTTATTTTCATACATGATTCTAATGGCCAATCTCTAAAACTTTGTTCAGTATCTCTGGTGGTGTTTTGTATGAAATTATAACAATGTTACTCTCAGAAATATGTTAGAGTTGGAGATGTTGTGGCAAGTGAGACTATGATGAAGTTTATCTTTCATAAATAATATAGAGATCTAAGTCTACTAAAACTGTATTAATAATGGTTTCTTGAAAGTTCAGCTGATTCACACATTTCCTTCTACTAGTCCTTGGATTTAAATAGATAAGAATCTTTTGCATTCATATTTCTAGTAACCACATTTTGAGTAATCACAAGAACGTCACATACTAGTTGAAAAATCTCTAGCTTGTTATAGAATTTACAGCACACCAAATTGTTTCTAGTTTTCATTCCACCTACAGAAAATGAAGTAATTCAGAATATTGAACTTATTAAAGTGAATAATTTACTTTCTAACCCAAACTGTTAACCTGAGCTCATTATTGTAATGCTAGGAAAAGTATTTTCTTGTTTCATTTCCCTGTATTCAGGAAGGTACTGCATTGGAGTGTCTTCACATCCTGTGAAAATTATTTGCCATATACTACTTACCACCTCTACAACATAACTCATGATACCAGGAATTTTGCAAAACTGTGTTTCTACTTTTATCTATTGCTGCTCTTTATTTTAGGTTATTGCACTATTACAATTCTGAGAATGGCTGAGGTTAAATTTTTGATTGATAATACAAATTTCCATTAAATGCTAGAAATAACATTTAGTTTAAAGTGGTGAATTGTTCTGGAAGCTACTTCTAAATTGTATTTATTATTCATTGACAATATTTGCACTTCATACATGACATTAGATAAATGTTTCTTACACACTCTGCTGTTTACTTTTCTATTTGCAGAGTATGATGGCCTATCTCAGTTACTTTGGGCTACTTTTGTTTTCTGCTAGGCTATTTGAAGTGTTTCATAGAGCATAATTCTAAAGAATATATTATCTTGTCAGTACACAAATCCCCCTATTTGCATATCAATATGGCATTTAGATAGAGCCCAGCCATTCTTCTCAAATTTATGCAAGAAAAAAATCCAGGTACATGAAAATTTTGAAGCAAGTAGCAAGAAATGTGGTTAAATAGCTCTAAACTATTGTTTAGACTACATGTAGGTGTTGGGTTTGCTTATTAAACCACTTCAAGTTTTGATCTGTTTTGTAGTATAGGAAATAATATTTAATGTGCAATAATTATTATAAAAATATTGGTGGAACTAGTCTGATGAGTGTAGTTTCAGCTAACATGTACCTGCAGGACTGCTTGAGCTCAAGCTGACATCCTTTAGCTTTGACAAATGAACTAGGTAAGGAATGATTCCTGGAGTATATTTTATGAAACTTTTTGGAAGACTTGCATTTGTAGCATTCCAATTTCTAAAACAAAAAGCCATGCAGGACTAAGTGTAATTCCATGAGAGGTATTTGCAGTGCTGTAAGTATCAACACAGATTCTTGAAACAAGACCCCAGGCTCCAGAGGTGGGAGAGTGAGAATAGAGCCGTTGGCATGAGGGAGCTCACAGACAGAATGAACTGGGTTTATATAAGCTCATCCATATGCAAGCAGTCCAGTGAGTTGCCAGAGCTGTGCCAGCATGCCACCCACTCAAGTAATGTCTTTATTATTCATTGAAAGATGCTGTAGTTTTCTTGTGGTGCTGCAGAGCCTGTGTTAGCAGGGTATAAATATTACAGAAGGTAGTTAGAGAGTTTGTGTGTAATAAGGCAAGTTCCTGTTGAGAACCTGACTTTTTGTCAGGAAGCAGAGATGGATAGTTGCTCCCTAAAACCCAAGGAGATGTCTGCACCCAGTGGGCAGAGCCAGGTGCTGGTGACATGCTCCACTGACGACTGACCACCTGAAGTACCAAATCCAACCTAGTCTTAACTCTAAAGAAATCTTGGGGTAGTTTAATTTCAGATAAGTTATTTCATTTTTAAATTAACTTTTTTTTAACCTGTTTTAAAAGATTTGAAAGGGGAAGTGGGAGAATAAGATTAGAAAAGGAAAAATGCTGATGTGAAACAAAACAAATTGTACTAGCTGAAGGATGACAAAAGAGCAAAGGACCATAATTAACCAGGAGAATAAGCGAGATAAACAGGGAGCATAGAAAATGAATTATAAAATGAAGTTAGAGAGCATAGGAAGGAGAGAAGCTAATTCATCTGATCAGCTGTTCAAATGAGAAGTTCACTCTGAAATCTGCTATACTGGTGCAAGGGAGCCTCTGAACCCAGCTAGGCAAAAGCAAACAGAAAAAAAGTGCCACACTGTTTCAGGTTGAATCTGATTCATAAAATAACACTAGGAGAAATATTTAATCTTTCATCATGTATAATTTCATGATTCAGAATTTCAAAAATATGGGCCAGTACATGCTTCTCATTTCCACTGCTCTTCACAGGACCTTGCAGCAGTTACCAAATCTATTAAATCGAGAATGAAATCTATGAAATCATTTATTTAACAGCTGTATTTAACTTCTTGAGACATCTCTGTGCAGATATCTTTTTTTTTTTTTTGAGCACTTTATTCAAATAGTTCTCTGTTACCCAGTTCTGTGTTCTGTGTACTTAGTTCTGCTTTTTTGCTAGTCCAGTGTTGCTTAGCACAGAGCTGGTAAAAGACTTGCTCAAATTTGAAATTACATAAATTTAGGTTTATGGTGCCAGGAATTATAGAATAAAGGGTTGAGCTTCCTTAGTATTTTTAGAAAGACTGTGCAGTATATATTTTTTATATATATGAACTCAGTGTACTAGCTTTTAACAGTAGTCTAAACTTTTTATTGCATTAAGTAAAATATTTTGATTGGTCATGGTGTCATGTAAATTTTCAAGGTTTTGTTGTTTTTTTTTCCTTACTAGATGAAAGCAGTGAAAATGATTACTCATAGGTGGTGAGTGTAGTGTTACTATTATCCCGTAAAACTTCCCAAGACAAGGACAGAAATTGCTCTGAGACAGCACCTCCTTTTCCCAGAAAATATTATTAATTTCCATTGAAGTCAGAATAAGGATGACTCTTGCTTAGACCATATTTCATCAACCACCAAACTGTCAGAAAAATACAAAAAGGACAATTAAGCATGAAGACACTTTCTCTTTCAGGAAGACATTTAGCTGCAATTTGTTGGAAACTGGAAAAATGCTAGGAGGGGATCGCTGGATGTCCATCTTATTCTTATGTTCTTTTGTAGTCATCTGATAGTAGCCACTGTGATTGAAGCTGATAAATGATGAAACTAGATGAACTAGATGAAGCTGTGCTCTGATCCAATGCAGTTATCCTGTGGTCTTGCAGTAAACCATCCATCTGTTCTTAACTAATTCCTTGTGATTCAGTAGGCTGCATTCTGTATTTCTGTTCTCTAAGCTAAGGATGTACATCTGTCTGAAGTTGTGCATGTTGCAATAATATCTATATTTGATTATCCCAATGTCTTTTGAAAAAAATTATCTCCCAAATCTATTAATTTAAAATAGAAAATCAAAATCTGTAAAGATTAACTGCATCTCAAGCAGTCTTGCTGCATGGTAATATGTGTTACCAATTAAGATAGATAGATAGATAATTTCTCTGCATTATGGTAATGACATTCCTGAATAGAAATGAGTCTTAGTCCAGTGGCTGTGCTCTAGAAAACAGGTATTTTAATTTTCCAATAAGATCTGCTCCTCATTGACTGAACAGCATGCATTCTGAGAGAGGCTAAATTAAAGTTGTCAAAGTAATCAACTAAACATGAAAAATATTCTAACTTTGAAGTGTCTGTGATAAATGTATGTTTCAAGATATAGTGGACTGCTTTGACTGAGCTCTTTCTGGGTAAATCATACATCAACAGTCAGAAATGCAAACTCGTAGAAGGGCCAATGTGGTTCACAAAGTACAGGTCACTGCTGACAAATCATCTGTCAAGTAAAATGAATTTTCCTTGTTGACTTTAAGGTTATAGTTATTAAAGATACAGCACTTACACAGTGGTAATGTGGAGTTATAATCAATATTGGTATAAAAATCAGAAAATAACTGTGAGGATGATTTTTCCTAGTCACTGAGGATTTTTCCATTAGCTTGATTAGCCGTGATCTGAGAGCTACTTTTGTGACTTCTGAGCCACACATAAGCAATGGATTGTAACATTCAGATCATAGATACTAGATAGTTTTACTTAAATTCAAGCTGTCCCTGTTGATTTTGTTTCTGTATATGCCATGAAAAATATTACCATCCACAGTGCCATCATCATCCAAAGAGCCAGGCTGCTGACAGAAGTTACAGATTTTATGCAATGCATCCATTTTTTCCTGAGTTTTATAAAAAAGATACTTTAAAATCTCTAAGCCTTTGGAGTTGTGTTACAGTAAGACTGAAATGCATAAGATAAACCAGAATCCTGCATACCTTCATGTCAGAACCCTGGACATCCCTCTGGCTACCCTGGGTGATCCGAGAGCTTGGCAAGGAGCTCAGGGACCTCAGCAGAGATGTCTGGGACCTGAGCAAGAGAGTTTGATATCTGTACAGGGGGGGTTAGGATCTGTACAGGGGAGTCTGGGATCTGTACAGGGGGGTTGGAGACCCTGGCACAGAGCCCAGGAAGACACTGGCTTTGATTTCAGTCCATGGGAAAGGCTTCCAACACTGAGAGAGGAATTACAAGTCACAAAGATGTAAAAGACAGTAGTGTAGTTTATCACAGGGTGTAAATGTAGTATTTTGGGATTTAGAATGGGGGTGCAAGGGAGGCAAAATGGAGGAATCTGGGC
>VZUI01091306.1:0-32964 GCA_013401135.1 Cettia cetti
GCTGCAAGGGAAACCTGCAGCAGGAGCTGCTGCAGCCAGGCTCAGGGAATGGCTGGAGTCAGGCTGGCTGAGGTGTGGGGAGGAATAAACCAGGGCCCTGTTCATGCTGGGATAAACAAGGAGTCTGTGCCTCAGCTGGTTTCTACCCTCTAACAAGAGGGCTGCTGTAACACTGGTGGGTGGAACAGAAATGGGGATTGCTGAACTAATATTGATATGTGACCTTTGATTCATGTATTTAAGAATATAAAAAGGCAGAACCAATCGACTCACTAGGTATTGTCCCACCTGATTAACTCTGACATTAAGGTGACATTAAAATAATGTTATGCTTTGACATTAAGGTTTTTAACTTTGATTGCTTGTCACAGCACACACACTGTGTCCTGCTGCCTCCAGCCAAGGGCAGGTTGAGGTTGGAAGTGTGGAGATTCCTGCTCTTCCCTGCCTAATCTCCCTGTGTGTCCTGTGCCTCTCACTCTTTTCCCATCCCACACATTTTGGTGTTTTGCTTGGTGAAGCCTCAGGACTCCTGCTGCTATGCTGCTTGGTCAACAGAAGGGAGAGATAATCCATGTTTAACCTTGGAGTATTGTTTTCCACATCTTCCCCACACACACTTCTACACCTTGGTGCACTTAAAAAGTCTTTTTGTAGCTGTGTTGCATTTGGGACTTGGTAAATCACAGAATCACTGGGTTGGAAGAGACCTCCAAGATTATCAAGCCCAACCCCTGCCCTAACAGCTCAACTAAACCATGGCATGGAGTGTCACACCCCGGCTTTCTTTAAACACCTCCAGGGATGGTGACTGCACCACCTCCCTGGGCAGACCATTCCAGTGCTTTATCACCCTTTCTGTTAGCAAACTTTTCCCTAATATCCAACCTAGATTTCCCTTGGTGCAGCCTGAGACTGTGTCCTCTCGTTCTGGCAGCTGCTGCCTGGAGAAAGAGACCGAGCCCCAGCTGGCTGCAGCCACCTTTCAGGCAGCTGCAGGGAGCGATAAGGTCACCCCCGCGTCTCCTTTTCTCCAGGCTAAACACCCCCAGCAAAGAACTGGTTTGACTTTAAATTCTACTTTAACTTTCTTTGGGCTTGGTGGCATTTTAAGGAAAGGGGCAGCTCCCTGTGCAGTTGGCTGTGGGGCCTCAGGGTGAGGACACAGACTGTGCAGGATGAGGGACTGTGCCCCCGTTTCACCTGCACAGATCTCTTACAATTCCCAGTATGGGAGCAGATGGGGCAGGAATTGTAAATAACTGGTGTTCTTATGGGTTTTTATCTGGTTATCTGAAGGTATAACACAAACCATACAATTTGTGTGGTGCTGCCTCTTATTTAGAGCATTCCAGCTCTGGCTCTGCTCCTGCCCTTGGCCAGGCACATTCCCCACTGGAAGACAAAGCAGTGTCTGCCAGGAGAGGGGCTGGGCCACGAAAAATCTGACCTGGGATTTAGGTACTGAGCTGCAAAACTCATTCATTTAAACTTCCTAAGCTCAGGAGCAACTGCTTTTGTTTGTCTTTTAGCTTGTTGTGTGTCAAACTGCCCCTGGTCTATGAAATGAGACCTCAGTTCTGTTGATGAGCCACGAGCTTTTTGCTGTTTATCTCTCTGCAGCACTTTTGATAAACCTAAGTGGAAGAAGTTGTACCTTGAACCTCAAATATTTACTTGGCTTTTAAGTAATAATAGCTTTGGAAGATATGGATGATACCTGGATTTATCCAGGAAACATTTATATTATGTTTATCCTTTACATTTTTATGTATTATATTTATTCTTTACTAAGCTACTCTATAGCTACCATTACCCTACTCCCTAGGCTAAAGGACTGTCTTTAGTTTAACACCATCTTTTTTATTATTATTTTTAATTTGCTTTTTAATTTTTCAATGAGGATGAGATGGAATATTAATGAATGAGGAGCAAAGCTGAAGTATTAATTATTCAGAGGTTGGAAAGAGAAGTCGTGGTCTACTGGGCAAGATATCCATTCATCTGACCCTTAAAATAAAGCATTTATTGTCCCTGGTAAGAGTAATATTTTCGTCCAGTACAGTTGGAATTAATCCATGAATTTACTGAGGTAAAAAGTTGGGAATTAATTACTTGCTATTAGCTGAATTTCAATTTCCAAGAAAACCTGTGTTGATCGTTGATTAGATTTGGGGATTTTTGTTGTTGTTGTTACATTACTTTATGCTATATTTTAGTGTTTCTGTGTCTGATCAGCTCTGGTAATTAATTTTTTCCCCTATTGTATCAGGAAGACTTGAATAAATTAGCATTTATTATCAGGATGTGCAAGTCATTGCGTGGAGTTAAAAAGTACAACCTTATGAATATCTCACAACATGGGCAAGATAATTTCTCCTCCTTTTCTTCCCCTTCAGTCCATTACTGCCACATGCACATTGTGAAGGCTTCCTCTACTTCTGTACTGGGTATTTTCCATCATCATGCAAAGAAGAAAAGCCTGTTAAATATAGAAAGCCAGCAAAATATAGATTAGATTTATTCAATTCACTGTTGGACTAGATTTGCAACTGTATGATTATTATGGGGTAGCTGTGAGACACTGAGACATTCCATGACTCCAAGGATTTTGTACTAAATCCAGATTTGACCTCACTCTCCTACATGTTCCTTGTTCTTGCCCCTCTGATGGATCCTACTGCATGGAAAGGGTTTAGGTTTGTTCTGATTATCCCCAGAATCCTCAGGAATTGTCAGCAGGGCCTCACAGGATCTGTGGGTTCAGGTGCCCTCATGCAGCTGCGCCTGAGCAGAGCACTGAGAGATGAAAAGCTAAGAAATAATAAATAAAATATTCTCAAACAGCAGTGAGGTTGAGAGGGGGAAAAAAAGACACTGGAGAGCAGGAGGTGCCCCTGGAAGGCCTTCAAGGCTTTCTCAGTGAGAAGAACCTCTTCAGCTCCATCAGTTTGGATTCAGGGGGAGAAATCTACATTTTTCTGAAGAGGTGTTGTAATCCTGCTGAGTGAACTGGGATTGGGAGCACAGGACACTTCCAGAGTATCAAGGGTCAATCAGCTCTGGACAAATCAATTTTATGCTGATTATTTGTAATTAATTAGCACTGCACAGGATATGCTGGTTTTGGACTTGATGATCTCAAAGGTCTTCTCCAACCTAGTTAAATCTGTAATTAATTCTGGTTTTGGGTACCCCTGGGCTTGAGAATGACAAGCACCTGGCAGTTCCTTCCAGCTGGATTCCCTTGCAGTTCCTTCTTTTGGCCCTGCAAATTCCAATTCCTCCCAAACACAAAACCCTCTGGAATTTTCTCCAAGAGACACGACAACACAAGTGAAAATTCTGGAAACGGCATCTCCCCATCTTGGTCATACTAATCAGAGAGAAAAGTTCATCAAAATGCTCTGGATTTCTTCCAGTGATCATTTAATTAATGAATCAATTAATTACCTTACTTTGCTGTGGGAAGTACCAGTACAAAAGACATTTAGATCCATGCATCTACCATGGAATGAGGACCAAGTAATCACCACTGAAGTGGGAGAGATTTGCTGGTTCACCTGGAGCTCCCACAGCTGCCAAGGAAGGCTTTTGGGGCATTGAAAGACACAGCCTTTGGATTTTGGCCTCTTAGGCTGAATGGAAGTGGATATGTGTGGTTTAGTCCAGTTTAACAGAAGATTTCAGCAGATTGGGAATGCCTCTTTTACCAGTGTGAGTGGTAAAATCCCACAGAATAATTGGGGTTTTTTTCTTGCCAGCTTTTAAACCTGACTGCTCAAAGACAATTCACAGGGAGGGAATCACCCCTAATAACAATCAAGCTGCATAAAAATTAAAAAATCATCTTCAGTTGCCACTTTTTATTGTATTTTTTGTGTGTGTGTTTGTTTGTTAGATATGGAACATTTTAAACTGCAAATGTTCACAGTTGATTTAGGGAGTTGTTGGTCTCTGGAGCAGCTCAGTCTCAATCTGCCTTCACTTTCTTTGCCTTATTTGTACTAAGATTTGGCTATTTTTATTCAAACGTGATAAAAGAGCTTTGCCAGCCTTTGGCCTGTTGAGACTTAAGAGCTGCTTTTGTGATTCAGTGGCATCAAGCCTCAGGAAATTATTTGGGATTTAATTTGTTTCTAATTATTTCTTCCCCAGCTGAACAAGCTCTGTCCAGTTTTTGGGACTGCTGCTAAATGCTCTTGTAGGGGATGGTGTTTACACTTCCTGCTGGAATTAGCCCATGATTGACTACAGTTGTGTCTGCTGGCAAAACTAAATGTTCAAAGTCTGCCTTCCAGAGAAAACAGAGTTTTCATCATTAGGAGAATTGTTTCTCTTTCTACAAATCATTTTGGGCAAGAAAGAAAGTGATTTTATATTTTGAATAGGCAGCATTCAGCCCTGCTGTTATTTGGACTAAAATCATTGGTGGAAGATAATTAGCGCTGGGCTGAGATGAATAGGAGCTCCTGGGTACTTTAATTCCAAAATTTATTTGGTGGACAGGGCATTGGTGTCACTTCAGGAAGTAACCAGAGGAATGTTTTAAAAACTGTGTCTCAGAAAAGGACTCAGAATCAGAAAAGAACTTCATGACCGTGGCTCTGAACAGTCCCTCTAGCACTGAAAGAGGAGCAAATTGTCCCATTTTTCCAGGGATTGGTTTTTCAGTAGCAATTGAGGTAAATGCTGCGATTCAGATGAGTGGAGGGGAAATGCAGATTGACCCTGACACCTCTGCAGTTGTCAGGGTGCTTTTTATGGAAGAAGGCAGAGCTGTGGCCAAGTTATTTGCCACTGGAGGCAGATAGCAATTTTTTAATTAAATTTCAGCAGAGATGCAAGATGAACAGATAGGCGATCATGAAGTGCTTTGGAAGTGGGAAAGCAAGGCAAAAACAATGATAAAATCCTCTCGTGGCTGCAGCCACACTGTTTATTCCAGGCAAACTTTTCATTTGTGTTCTCCCCTTCTTTTCACTCTAATTGCAACCCTAGAGAGGTCACCAGGTTCATGTGAGGTTCAAGGTAATGGATAAAGTTCACAATATTGGGCTGGTTTTTAACCTGATTTAGCGATTTTGAGTGAATAACTCAGCAAAGTCAAAATGGACAGCTTTGATAAGCTATTGATTATCTGCTAGTACCTGATAAGGAGCTATAAAAGGGGTTTTAAGTCTGCTGATGTGATTTTCCCTATCCTTCCCCTTTTTAGGATTGTCTGTCTCCCATATGCCATCCCTTGATAAGTAAAGTCTTTTTTTTAAGGAAAATGTCACTGAAAAGTAATGAAGCATGAAAAGGTTAAAATCACAAAGATGTGATGTTACAGATAATTACATTTTACATATTTGGGAGGATACCAGGACGGCTAATTAAAAAGAATTGTCAGTAAAATTGTCAGGAACTTTAATATGTGAGTGCATAAACCTGAGAATAATCTCCCTTAGCAGCCAGGCAAGCTCTTCCCTTGGCTGATGTATTGATCAGGCAGGACAGTCCCTGTTAATCTAAGATTAACCTGTGACTTTAAATATAGATGTTTTTCAGATAGAGGAGAGGTTCACTTGCCTGGTTTGCCCTTCAAAACCAAACAAAACCGTCATTTTAACTTCCAAAATGTAATAATTGTCTTAAGTACCAGTTGTTTCAAACAACACTGTGGTTGAGAAAATTATAGCAAGGCTGCAGAATAAGGGAGTAAAGTCTGAAAAGCACTTTATTTCAGGGGATATAAACCTGCTTGTGGTCCAGAAGTTGAGTTGAGTTGCTGTCTGTGGGTAAAAAAAATCAAATACTATATATATAGTAGTTCTAATCCTTAAAACTGGAGGTTTTAAAGGAAAAAGGATCAAGCTTGCCTGAAAAGTGAGAAGATTTTGGTCAAGAAAATGAAACAGGAAAAGAAAAATGTCAGTGCAGATCATCTTGGAAGTTGTTTTTGGGTTGAGGGAAGAATATTTGGAGTGCTGCTGGGGCTGGATTGTGGGGTGTCCTGTGGGACACAGCAGCCATGGGGCTCCCTGGGTGGCACAGGACGAGCAGCAGCTCTGGGAGCTCTCCAGAGACTCAGGCTGGGCTGGAAATTTGGCTGCTGCTGAAAACAGGGGCATTCTCTAACAATTTATCAAGCTGTTCAGCTAAATCTCAATTCTGATTCATTATCTAGGCAGGAATAACCTGGTTAAAAATGACTGATTTCATAATTTATTGTTTTGTTTTCAAATCTGGGAATGTTTGATCAATTGCCTGTTATTTCTTG
The DNA here is from genome assembly GCA_013401135.1 of Cettia cetti. Lineage (NCBI taxonomy): Eukaryota > Metazoa > Chordata > Aves > Passeriformes > Sylviidae > Cettia > Cettia cetti. The sequence goes on from VZUI01091306.1 coordinate 6,266, forward strand.
TCATGGTTAGGAGTTTACAGGTGAGAAAATGCTCAGTTCTTCTGGCCTGGCCCAGAGCTGAGAAGGAATAGGGTTCTGAGTTTGCTTGGAAGAAGTAACAGTGGTTCTGAAATTAGCAGGAATTTCCTTTCAGGAAGGAAGAGGAGCTGCTTTGATTCAAACTTTGGTCTCAGCCACAGCAGTCCAATCCATCCAAGGCTGGAGAGGGATCTCCAGGGGCTTGGTGTGGGCAGCAGGGCAGGTTCAGGAGCACACGCCACCTCTTTGTGCAGTAAAACTGAGGCTAAAAATCCAATTAACCAATTAATGAAGTGCCCAAACACCCAAATGCTGATTGAGGAGCTCCTGTAAGACTCAATTCTGATTTCTGTTCCATAGATTCATGTTTGTTACAGCACCAAGTGGAGCTGTTGTAACAAAGGAAACATATGTAGCAATTTATTTGATTCTTAAATGTCATTTCCAAGTATTTGAAGGCTTTAAATGTTGACATTTAAACAAAATTATTCTTGCAGTGATGCTTTATTATCCAACTTCACTCCAGAAAAATTCTCATCTCTGCCACATCCCTGGGTCTTGCAGAGAGAATTATTTCAGTGCCTGGGTTGTCCCATTAAACTGTAGCTGATCATTGGGGCCAGGAGGAATTATTTCACTTTTCAGCTTGTTGTCACAATGCAGAGGGTGCAGTTTAATTCCTCAATTAATCAAATGTGATCTGCAAAACCTTAACTGATGAATATGTGCAAGTACACATTAAAATGAAATCCCCTTGGAAATGAAATGAAAAAGAAATCCCCATTCCCAGCACAGTCATGTTTGCCCCATGCTATTGATAATAGAACTTCCTCACCTGAAAGGACAAAATGGGATTAATCTCCATTTGGCTCTGGATCAATACCCTCAGCAGCACAGCAGTGCTGGGGAGGCAGGGGGGTGCTTGGTAAATAATTCCTGCTTTTTGTCCTAGGATTGGAAAAGAAAAGCATTTAATAAAATACAAAATTTCCCTATCTCACCCTAAAAAGATGTGAGGATGAGCTTAAGGATTGAGGATGTGAGCATTGCAGGTGAGGTGTGTACACACACATATGTTTCATCTGCACAAATTTATTGAAAATACATCCAAAATTTGGCTGGGAAACCCCATTTTTTCCCTATAACCTTCAATCCAAAAGTGCCACTTCTAACATTACCATTAAATCTATGTCAGAAAATGAATTTAATAATGGTGAGACAGAAATTGTAGCTGGCTCTGGTCACAAAATCTCTCCCTAAAATTCTTTCTTTGGTAGGGTGACAGATTTTACTGAGGAGAGGACAGTGGTGGAATTAAGTAGCGGGGTAGTTCCAGATGACATTCCCACTCCTAGACTGGAGAAGTGCTCATTGAGTACCCAAAAGAGAGGAAAATCAGTGCAGAGAATGGAAATGTTCTCCAAGCTGAGAGTGGGAACTCCAGTGGGGTTTTGCTGACCCCAAACTTCCCCCTCCTGTTTCAGCCTTCTGAAATTCCCACTGCTGTGGAACTCTTGACCTGGCTTGTTCCTGCAGGTGAGGAAATGCCAAATTCTCTGCAGGAAGATGAAATGTGGGAATAAGAGAAAGAACCACCACCATTATTGTAACAAAATCTCAGTGTAAAGAGAGACAGCCAAGAGGCAAAGGGCCTGGGTGAAATACTGACCTGTTCATCTTGATAGTTTTTTTGGTTTTTGTTGTTTTGTTGGGGTTTTTTTTGGATTTCAAATGCATTATTCTTTGAGTTTTTTGGGGTTTTCATCTAGTTCCACACACCTGAAATTCAGAAAGATTCCACCACTTATACTGGTTATATTTTCTCACTAAATCTTTCTCCTCTTCTATCATTTGCTTGTAACTTCTTGTGCCTTTTGTGGTGTATTATCATGTGGCTAATTTTTCTAAAGGTATAGAGAAGCCATCAGCCTGTTGTCCTTAGGAAGAGAAATAAATATATATATACATATGTTTGATAGAGAAAATTATCCCTCTCTGAGAAAGAGCATTTATAAGGAAAGAAAATTGGCTTAATATGACAAGGATTTATTTAATTGCAAAGAAATTACTCTTAGAAATGAAAATAAAAATAATCTGGGAGTCCATTAAGGTGGTGCTACGTGGTTGTTCAATGTTTTTTGATTTTTGAGGAGATGTAGGTGCTTGTCTTGGGCTTCACAGTTTGCTCCTCTGCACAGAAATCAGGATAATAAGAAACCCGCCATCAAGAATTTGAGGGATAATCAAGGAAATAGACTTCATAGTTGTACGGGAAAAAAGCCAAATGTCAGAAAAGAAATGTTTATTGTTCTTTAATGCCAGTCATCACCTTGGAAGGAGGAGAAGCTCTGGCCTGAATTCTGGTTCTGCTGAGGCAGGAGGCCCATTGCATAATGCATTTCATTTAGTCCCCTGCACAGACACTGCTGGGGACGCTTCTTATCAAGCATGTCAGATACAGAAAAAGCAATTTAGTAAGCACTGTGATCAGATCCTGATGAAATTCAATTCTTTTTTGGCCCTGCTGTTCCTGGGAGACATCATCGATAAAAATAGTCTCTGTTTTCCTCTGTGCTTGGGTTCATTATGCTCTGTTGCTGCTCTTTCAAAATGTTATGGGTTTTTTTCCCCCCTCAAAGGTGGCTTGTTTTTACAAATGAATGGAAGGAATTGTGTTCTCTGACAGCTTACTCTGTTAACAACCCAAGCTGCCAGGATATTTGAATTTTACAGTTTTCATTTCAAGAAATTGCATAAACATGGGGCATGACAGAAACCCAGGAATGTAGCAGCCATGGGTTGTATTGAGCAGCTAAATCAGGTGCTAAAATCTGTTTGACAATTTAGTGCTGAGTTTAGAAAGAAAGTGAATTGAATAATTAATCCTTTGTCTTAATTTTTCCCATTGGTCACTAAAACAGTTTTTTACCCCCAGAGAAGACAGGAGAGGCCAGGTCACAGTTACCCACTGTGGCTTTTTAGCTGTGGCTTCTGGAAATGAAAGGGAACTTCTGAAAAATAAATAAAGAAAAAAGTTAGCTTGGTTTTACTTTTGTAGATCAGTTCTGGGGCCCAGCACAGGAGGACCTGGAGCTGCTGGAGAGAGTCCAGGGTGAGCAGAGGGATGGAGCAGCTCTGCTGGGAGGAAAGGCTGGGAGAGCTGGGATTGGAGAGGAGAAGCTTTGGGGTGACCCAGGTGTGGCCTTCCAGTGCCTGAAGGAGCTACAAGAATGATGAAGAGAGACTTTTCCAAGGGATGGAGTGTCAAGGGGAATGGCTTCAAAGTGCCAGAGAGCAGGTTTAGATTGGATCTGAGGAGAGCATTCCTCCCTGTCAGAGTGGGTTGCCCAGGGGGCTGTGGCTGCCCCATCGTTTCCCTGGAGGGGTTAAAAAAAGGTGTGGATGTGGCACTTGAGGATGTGGGTTAGTGGTGATGGGTTGATGGTTGGACTGGATGATCTAAAGCTTTCAACCTTACTACTACAAGTCTAAGAAGTATAAATTGCATGAATTAGCTGTAAATCTCTGGGGTTTAGCAACATAGATTCAGTTTCCTCAAGTTGTAGTGCCCTGTTTTGGGAAGTGTTTCCAGGCCCAGAATTTTTGCTATGAAAACCTCTTTTTTCACTTCTGTGACAACTTGACCTAACAATTTTATGCAGAGAACTTATTCTCTTTCAGCTTCAGAGTGTGTTTTAAATCCGTGCTTGGGGTTTGCTTCCAAACTTTCCAAAGCATTCAGTTGAGGTCTTGGCCCACAGCTTGGGTTCCTGTGTTGTGGCAGTGTGAAGGGTCAGAAGATCCCATTCCCCCCGGATTCCTGAACATCTCTGTGTCACATCAGCCTCCAAAGAGCAGCACAGGAACTCCTACAGGCTCCTGTGAGGAGGCTCTGCCTCCCCTGGGTCTGATCAAAGGCAGGAATGTGTAGCTGCCAGTGGGAAGGCAAGAAAAGAGGGAGAACAGTGAGATCCTACAAATGGGAAATTTGATGTGACATGGTTTGACTAATGACGAGATTTTGGTGGTATCTCCTACGTTTGTAGCATGATTCCTGCTTTTTGGATTGACTTCCTTTTGTGGTTGGATAACTCCACTGAAACATTCCCCACGTTTTGCTGACATGCAAGTGCTCTGTGATGGATTTCTGCTCATTAGTGTTTTGTCACAGCCCTTGTTGTGCTGGCAGAGCAGCTGAGACAGCAGCAAGGAATGATGTTGGAATGGTTCTGCAGCTCTCCCTGCTGTTTTAGTGCCAAGTGTTGGCAAAGTCACAGGCAGTTCTGCACAGCATGGAGAGAACTCAGCTCATTTACCACTTACAGCTCGTGTTCCAACCTCAGGAAAGCACAAGGAGAACCAGTGTGACCACAATGATTCAGCAATTCATCAAGAACTTTGTTGGTTTAATAGTGCAGGGCTCCCTGGGAAGGGGTTCTGGATGGCACCAGGGGCAGTGTGTGTTGCTTTAGTGATATTTTCCATCTGGATAAAAGCTCCTCAGCCTTGTTTTCCAGAGGCACGAGAGTTCAGCAGCAAATTCCTTACCTGAGCTGTGAGAATGATGCAGGTGGAAGATCCTGAGGCTTTATTTGAAGTCCACTGGCCATAGTTACAGCTGGCTGTAAAAATAATAATTTTAAGGGTAATATTGGTGTGAAATGTCCAGTGGGAAGTGATTGTGCTAATACAGAATCGAGCTCCAGGTCTCTCTGGTTTGGTTTGTTAGCTGCCTTAGTGCCTTAACAACTCAGTCTTCAGTGGGACTCATGGGTAGAAAATGTCCTGCTGTGTTTGGCTCAGTAATAAATTGACAGTGGAGGTTTTTTCTCCCTTCTCTCAGTGGATTTCTTGAGCTCACCTTGGTGAATCCAAGCAAAACTTTGGGAACTCTTGCTTTCCATGCAGTTTTATCTTTTGCAGTATTTTCCAGTGTTTACTTGTGCCTGAGTGGTGGCCCTGGCCCCTGAGCCCCAGGGATGTCTCTGGTGGGAGCTCAAGTGGTTGTGAATCATCACAGCAGCGTCACCAGAGTGAAACCTGGAGCTGGTTCATGGTCTGCTGTCTTCAATTTCACAAAAAGCACCCCTCAGGAATAGATTATCTGCTCAGAAAAGAGCCTTCCTGGTCAAGAATGTTTGCTCTTATTTTCCTAGGACAGAATTATTTTCATGGTAACAGGTAAAAAAACCCCAAAAATACACCACAGAACCCCCTAAAATACACCATAAACCACTCTCACAAATTAAAAAGGCAGCTCTGAGCAGAAAATTGTGCTATTTCAACTCCCAAAATGTGCCATTTCCTCTCTTCTCCTCATCTTCCCCAAAGGAAGATGTTTATCTTAAGTATCTACGGCTGGCAAATCCAGCTTTGTATCTCAGGTAGATGGAAAAGATAGAAAATCTGATTTTTTAAATCCTTGTTATCAGCTGTGCAACAATTAGTGTTGTGCCCTGACTTTAAAAAGAATTCTACACTGTCCACATCCTTCTATTGGAGGCCTGGCATTCCTGGACATCTTAAAATAATTTTAAAAATATAAATTATAAATATTGGAAATTATATTACTTTTATTTTAAAAGGCATTTTGAATTTGGGGTGGGTTCTTTTTCATCATTGAAAGCCCCAAATGCATATTCTGCATTTCAGTTGTAAATTCCCCCATAATCATTCCATGGGATCATGGGATGGTGAAATTAATATGTAGGCAGGTGCCTAAAAATCCCATTTGGATTTTTCAATGCAACTGCTCTCCTGAATTATTAAGCTCCATTTAAATGCATTAATTAAAAATGCCAGCTGGTTCTTTCATTCACAATCCTCAGTAGGAGCCTAAAACCCCCTGGCACCAATGGGACTCTTAATTTTCCTTGTTCCATCCATAACATCTCTGAAGGCCATGGGTTTTTGCAGGACCTGCTGAACATCCCACGTGGAGAAGGTGCTGCTGTGCTTCCATGGTGAGCACAAAAGAAGGTGGGGGAAAATGAGGTTTTTGCTGCTACCTTATTCTCTCTGAGCTTTTTTTAAAGTGTTTTTCTGCCTTGATCATCTCGTGGCCCTGCAGACTCCCTGGCAGGCTCCCCATTGCAGCTGTTTGAAGGAGCATTTTTTAAAAATTTATTAATATTTGTGCTAAGAGTTGCAAGGTGGGGTCTGGGTTCTGCTTTTTTGGCCTGCCCAGTTCTGCTGCACTGAACACCTGGAAGTCGATTAATCACCACGCCAATAACTGAGGGAGCTTTTCCCTAACCAGGAAAATAAATGACTGCATATCCCACCCTCAGATGGGCAAGATCTTGTTTGTTTTTTAATCACCTGCCTCTGCCAGAGCTTGGGCAGCCTTCCATGCTCCCCTTGGCACAGGCTGGGGTTTGAAGGCCGCCTGTTTATTCCGAGTGATCTCCCTGCCCCACTGTGGCTCCCTGCTGACTTTCCCGGCTCTTTTTCCAGCCTTTCCCTGTTTTGCCTCCAGCTGGCACCCATGGGCACCTCAGGCACTTCACTCCTTCATTAATCTGTTCTCCCTTCCTTTTAATGACCTTTTAATGAGCTCCCATCTCCTCATGAAGCTCCTGAGAAGGAGCCTGGTAGGGGATTTTTAGGACTCTTACAAGGATGTTGGATGCCAATGGAAGACTCCTAGTTTGACTCCTCATTTTTAAGACAATTATTTCTGATTAAAAGCGTATGCACACTTTCTTAAACTTCCTATGTGTGCTTTGATACAATTTATTAACGTGCTATTACCCATTTATTGACATAATAGCTGCTTCACTGTTTTTTTATGTTTTCATAGTTCCAATTTCTAAATTTGAATGAAAAAGGTGCTGCGTTGTCCGTGGATTATTAAAGCAATATGAAAGTACCTTCAGTTTTGCTTCAAGGGACATCAGCCAATTTAATTCTAAACGGTTTTAAATTATTAAAGTTGGGGCTGTTCAGCCTGGAGAAGAGAAGGTTGTGGGCAGACACCACAGGCCCATCCAGGGTCAGAGGGGGCTGCAGGGAAGCTGGAGAGGGACCCTGCATCAACAACTGGAGTGGCAGAGCAGGGGGGAATGGGTTCAGACTGCCAGAGGAGAAATTTAGACTGAATATTGGGATGGAATTTTTCCTTGTGAGGGTGGGGAGGGGCTGGGATGGAATTCTCAGAGATGCTGTGGCTGCCCCTGGATCCCTGGAAGGGCCCAAGGCCAGGTTGGACATTGGGGCTTGGAACAGCCTGGGATGGTGGGACAGGATGGGCTTTAAGGTTCCTCCCAACCCAAACCATTCCATGATTTTATGATTCTAACTCTAAGCATTTCAGCAGATGGTGCATGATATCTCCCAGCTCTTGAGCAGTCCATTTTAGGTGTGTACAGTACCTGAAGAAACAACTTATATATATATTAAAAAAAAAAAAAAATAATGGATTTCACTTTTCATTCTCAGCTTGCTTATAATTCATTTCCTTATTGGACCTGTTGCTGTTCAGCTGGGAGCTTAGTTTCCCAGGGGTTGGTGCAAAGGTGGCAGTGTGGGATAAAATGTCTTCTGTTCAACCAGAATCTGTTTCATCTCAGATGCAGGGTTCTAAGTGCTGCTCTCCAGCTTCTCCTTGAACTGGAAAATAAAGTATTGTCCTTGCTATTCAAGTTATTTGTTGAACAATTCTGATTTATCTCTTGCTTTGGTATAGACTCAGCCTGGCCTGCAATATTGTAATCATAGAATCCCAGAATCCTGGACTGGCCTGGATTGGAAGGGACCTTAAAGCCCATCCAGTCCCACCCCCTGTGCCCTGACACCTTCCACTGTCCCAGGCTGCCCCAAGCCCCATCCAGCCTGGCCTTGGGCACTGCCAGGGATCCAGGGGCAGCCACAGCTGCTCTGGGCATTAATGGTGAGTTTAAACCCAGACTAACAGATGGGATTGATTTTGTTGTGGGTGAGTTTCTAACTCAAATGTGGGGTTTTCTGAGAGGGTTCCAACTAATTTGTGAATTTAAAAATAGCATTTTCGTTTTGGTCAGTTTTCTACACAATCCTCTCTCTTTCCATGCAACTTCTGTGCCATCCTAAAGCCTTTTAAAAATTCAAGCAGATGTCAAATATATCTTCTTCTCTCTTTCTTTCTTCCTATTTTGAGCTCATCTCTCTCATTACGCTTTTAAGAGCTTAATTTTTCAAAGAGTCCCAAATGGAATTGGGTGATGACAAAGGACCTGGCCAATAGGATGGGGACAGGGACAAAAGCCATAAGCAGGAGTGGAGTTAGGAGCTTCCCAGTCCCAATTTGGGAGGTCAAGAGCATCCACCCTCACTTTTTAATGCGCCTATCCCTGACAGGTCTGTACCTTAAGCTACTTTGGCATGGAAAAACCTGGAAGAGCCTCTGGATTTGGGAAACCTGATGGAAATGACTGTGGGGGACACACCTTGGGGTGTGGTGGCAGGTGACCATGGGGCTACACGAGGGGTCAGTAAACTGCCTTTCCTCCATCCCCGACTTCTCCTCCTCCTCCTGGCCCATCCCTTTTCCCTCTGAGTTTCCCCTCAGCATCACCAAAGCTCTCACAGCTCCCTTCCAGCTCTCAGCAGGATGATTTCTGACAGCTCTGCCAAAACTTGGCCGAGTGTGGACTTGTCTCATTCCTATTCCCACGCTAAATTTCAAGTCCCCTCTTGCAGAACAGAGAGCTTTCCAAAGGAAAGGCTGCCAGGATGAGATGTATGAGTTAAAAAAAAAAAAAAAAAGGGCATCTGGCTTTTCACAGAGCTCATTAAGGGTTTTTGTCATGCAGGGAAACATCCCAAGGAGAGGGGAAAGCCTGGTATGCACGCATCCACGTGTGGTACATTTGTGGTTGGTTGAGCAGCCAAGGTCACTGGAAGTGTGGGAGTTGGGAATGGCAGCTCTGGAGTTGCCACTGGAGGCTGGATTGACAGAGATGAAAGCTGGCACCAGTTTTGGGGTGACCTGACTGTGACCTGCTAGGACCTGAAAGAGCTGCAAGAAAGATGGAGAGAGACTCTGTACAAGGGATGGAGTGGCAGGAAAAGGGGGAATGGCTTCCCAGTGCCAGGGGTCAGGGCTGGATGGGATATTGGGCAGGAATTGTGCCCTGGGAGGGTGGGCAGGCCCTGGCACAGGGTGCCCAGAGCAGCTGTGGCTGCCCCTGGATCCCTGGCAGTGCCCAAGGCCAGGTTGGATGGTTCTTGGAGCAGCCTGGGACAGTGGGAGCTGTCCCTGCCCATGGCAGGGGCTGGCACTGGATGGGCTTTGAGGTCCCTTCCCACCCAAACCATTCTGGGATCCTGTGATTCCTTTCCTCTGGGGTCTATCCTAAGGCTGCATCTCACAGAGAGGAGGTTGCCATATAAATGTTTATGTCGCTTGGGTTATTTGAATTTAAAGGGGCCACGAGCTGTAAATATTCTTCTCCTTCTGAAGGTTTTTTCTCCTCCAATACCCTTCCCAATGAGATGTTGTGGTGCTAAATCTCCAGCTCTCCCTGCTGCCTTTCTAATTGCTCTGTTTCCAATGTGATTTCTCATTTCAGGCCCGTGTGAATCCCATCAGTGTCACTCCACCCATCCAAGCCATAGATCAGGACCGAAACATCCAGCCTCCTTCCGAGCGGCCCGGCATCCTCTATTCCATCCTAGTTGGTTGGTGTCTGCTACTTCTCCTATCCCTCCCAGTCAGGCCCTCTGGCATGACCAGCCAGGAAAAGATTGCCTGGGAGAGTGGAACCCTGATAAAAATTCCTCTTGTGGTCAGTGGGGTGTTTGGAATTGCTCTTCTACCTGTTGGTGTTTAATTGCCACGTGGGAGTTTGTTTCACGTAGCTATTTATCAGTGTTTATTCTGATTAAACCCAGAATTGTTGGCTGGCTTGGTGAATGGAACAGCTCAGCGAGGGAAAGGAGAGCTCTGCTGGGATTTTCCATTGACAGACACAACAAGAGAGGCTAAAAAAGGGCAATTGGAGCAGATTTCACCCCAAAAATCAAGTGCCACAGGGCAGCTCCAAGGATCTTACAGCATCCACTTCCAATTTTGCTGCCTGTGAGCTTTCCTTTGTAATTTCAAGATTATTTAGTTGTTTACACTGCTCTCTCTTCTTTTTCCTGCTGCTTCCCTATGTTTGGCATTTGTTTCTGGGCTTGTAGGATGTGACCATGGAAGGGCCTGAGGGTGGTCAGCAGTTGCAGGGCTCCACCTGCCCGGGTGTTCCCAAAATCCACACATGGACCTTTCTGTGGGATCTGGAAATGGGGAATTTTGTGGAATCACATTTTTTCCATCTTCCCCAATGTTGAACTCCGTGGTTTTCCCAGCTGAGGAGAGGTGGAAATGAAGATTTTTTTGAGGAGCGCATTGTGGAGGTTTAGCTCTGCAAATGGACTTTTTATAAATGTCATAAATTGATTTTATTCCTAAGTTCTGCAGGGACAGCTCCACCCCGGGGCCACGTTAAGGCCCAACTTCTTAATTTACATAGTTCCTCAGGAATGAAATTGTTAAAGTTTGTGTGTCACTAACCTGGGATGTTGGGAATACTGGAGTGGCTGTTCTGACCTGCAAGAAATAATTCAGAAAGTTCTGGTGCGGGGGACTTTTTTTTCTTCTTCTTCCTTTCCTCCCCTCTCTTTTATTTTTCCTTCTTTCCTTTTTCTTCTTTCTTTTGTGCTTTTTCCTTCTTTTTTTCTCCTCCCCTCCTCTATTCCTTTTTTTCCCTTCTCTTTTCTATCTTTTTCATCTCTTTTCCTTCATTCTTTCTTTATTTTTGCTCCTTTCTATTTTCTTTCACTTTTTATTTTCCTTCTTTTTCCCTTGCATTTTACCTTCTTTTTCCCTTTCTCCCTAACCTTTTTGCTCTTTTTTCTTCCTTTCCTTATTTTTTCTTTTTGCCCATCTTTTCTTCTTTTCTTTCTTCTTCCCTTTCTTTTTTTTTCCTCATTTTCCCCTCATTTTTTCCTATCTTTTATTTAATTTCTTTTTAACTTCATTTGCCCCCAATTTTTTTCTTTTTTTACTTTTTCTTTTTATTTTCCTTTCCTTTTCTATTCCTTCTAATTTTTTTGCCTTTTTTCCTTTTATGTTTTTTCCTCTTTCTTCTTTTCCTTCTCTTCCCCTTAGATTTTCCTTTTTCTTTCCTTCCTTGTTTTCTTTTTTCCTTCTTTCCCCTTCCTTTTTTTTCACTTTTCCTGTCCTTTTTTCTTGTTTCTTAATTTTTCCGTCTTTTTTCCTCATTTTTTCTTTTTTTCCCCTTTTTCTTTTTGTACTTTTTATTCTTTCTTTTAAAATTTAAAATTGTTTTTTCCCTTCTTTTTTCTCTCTCCCTTTACTCACTTTTTTTTTTCCTTTTCTGGTTTTCTCTTTTTTTTTCTTTTTTTTCCTTATTTTTGCTCCCCTGTGCTCTTCCAAAGAATTTATTTTGGGATTTTAAGTCTGCCTTCATCTCTCCCAGGATTTGCTATTTCTGTTTTAGCCTCAGAAAATATTAAGTAGTTTCACAGGAAATGAACCTTACAGATATTTCTCATTATATGGATTTTCTTCCCTCTTTTCTTTAGATCTAAACCCCCTTCTCCTTGATATCTTTGGGAATGTCATTTTTCAAACACTGGGAGGTTTGATCTGTGCCCATGGAACTAGGGAATAAATTGCTTATGAGAATGATTTTAAGTTTCATTTAATTTGACTCACTTTTATTTGCTTCTTTTTTCCCTCCTTTCTTTGCCCACCTGAGCAAGGCAAATACTCCAGGCATTGTGGATATTTGATGTAGTATCTAACATTTGGGAATGGGATATTTGGAGATTTTTTTTTTTTTTTTTGTAATACATTAATTTTTCCAATCTTTGGCTTTTGGAAATGTTTATTTCTTTGGGTCTTTGCAATACACCCACACTCCCTGGACTTATCCAGGTGTGAAGCAAGGCCCCTCCCTTTATTTTTATTTGCAATGTTGTTGATTCTACCAGTAAATTTCATTATTTCATTAGAAAACTTTATTACTTTTAATAGCAAAACATATTGTTTTAATAGCAAATTACTGGTAAAAGGTTATTTCTAGCAGTAATTTGAAGCCTTTATTTTTTCTGAGGCCAATCCTTGAGAAAAGCCAATTTTTCCTTTCAATCATCAGCTTTTTGCTCTTGGAACTGGCTCTGTGATTTCTGGTGCCAGTTTTGGTCACTTTTGGTTAATATTTTAAAGAAAGATCCAAAAATGCACAATAGCTTTTGGGAAGGGAGGGGATCCTCTCCAATCCTGTGTCCATTTCAAGCCCCAGGTCCCACAAAACCCCTCCTCTGGCTCTGGGAAAAGCAAACTGATGAGTCCTTTCCTTCTCTCCCTTGCTGGCCCCCAACATTTTGATCCTTCAGCTTCTCCAAACACATGGAATTTCTGGAGCCAGGAGCCTCAGAGCTCATCCCTGGATTTCAGAGCAGGCAGAGGTGGACTGAGGCCTGCTCTGCTCTGTCAAAATGGAAATTATTTTGCACATGCAGAAGCAGATATCCCTGTCCTGGAAAAGCTGGCCCCCAGGGTTTAGGAATCCAGGAATCTGAGCTCTTCCTGAGGTGGGCAGGAGCTGAGCAGGCATCCCCAGCCAGGATTTGGGCATTCAGCTGTGTCACCCCTTAATTTTTGTTTTTCCATCACCCACCTTGCTGCCTTTTCCTCCTTTACCTGCTGAGGTTGCTCAGGTTGTTAGTGGAGTTTTTCGGGTTGGTTTTTTCCCCTTTTTTCCTGGATTATTTCCTGAAACCCTTATGCAATACTAGCCTCATCTTCCCTTCTCTAGATCCCTTTGGAACTCTTACCCTTCTCCCCTATGTATTTGTTCTCTCCTTTTCTTGTTTTCTCCTTTCTCAGAGTTTTTGCATTTTGTCCGTAATTTTGTGTCAGTTTTTCGCTTCAGCAGCAACCCTGGTGATGTGCAGCCACTAAAACCAGCAATCTGTTACCTGCCTAAAGTTTGGAGCTCCTGCTGGGTGACTTGTGCTCTTCAAAAATTAGATTAATTAATTAGAACTTGAAATTAAAAGGCAAGGCAAGGGGATACCTGGAGCTTGAAGCTCTGCATTTGTGCTGGTGGTATAAGAGAAAAAATAATCCATGATGGTTCTTTTGCTGCATTTTGGGTGCATAAGATAGGTGTAGGTTAAGAGAGTCACAGAAAAAAAAATACATCTATAATATATAAAAATATATGGATAGTTTATTTATCTAGGAAATGGTTGTCATTGGAAGATTGCAAATTAAATTATGGCAGTAATCGATCTCCTGGCTTTCTGAAAGTACTTTCTAACCATTGCAATTGTTAGGGGAACAAAACTTTACCTAGAAGGATTTATAAAACAACCTGTTATCATACTGTTATTAATTGTGTTATTACTTATATATAGTATTTATATGTTACTAATAATCTTCCTGTTGCCATCAAATACTTAGGGAGCCCCAGTTGAGAGGAATCTTCATGGGTTTAGAGAGTAAGGAAATAATAATATTAAACACACAACTTTATCGTATCCTTAAGCTCCTTATACACATAAGGCAATATTTTATCCTTCCAGTAACAGAATGAGGCTTTGTTCCTTTGATGATTAATGAGTAAAATAAACACATTGCTGAACTAAACCTCTCAGAGTTGTTCAAAGCTCAATGTCTTTTTTCACAGGTACTCCTGAGGATTATCCCCAGTATTTCCATATGAATCTCACAACGGCTGAACTGACGCTCCTCAAGCCCATAAACAGGGATTTACACCAGAAGTTTGACTTGGTTATTAAGGTAATTTGGGCTGAACTTGTTTCAGTGCTTTTATATTCTTTGGAAAACAAAAAGCTCTGGAGAAAACTTGGGGTGGGCCTGCTTATCTCTTCTGCAGTTTTCCCTTTTAGGAAAACTGTCAGGTGTAATTTAGCACCATCGGGGGAAGAAGAGTGTGAAGCATTTGTGGAAAGGGAAAGAACCCTGGCAGAGTTCTAACATTTCATGTTACACTGTGTGAACAAACTCAGCATCACTTGTCCCCTCACTTTTTGTGAGCCTCGTTGTCCTGAGAATGCAGCTGGTTTCTATTTCACCTGTTCAGTTCCCAGCCCATTCCAGCAGATCATAGGGACACGGATAATTGTGTGAGTGGGGAATGTTCACAGAATCCCAGCACGGGTCATGTAAGGGTAGCAGTGAATAATTCATATTTGAGTAGTGAATATTCACAGGATGCCAGGCTGGCTGAGGCTGGAGGGAGCTGAGCGGGCACCCGGTGGCAGCTCCGTGCTGCAGCAGGGCCATCCCAGAGCACAGGGCACAGCATGGTGTGCACAGAGCTGTGCAGCAGCCCCAGGGAGGAGACCCCCCAGGCTCTGTGGACAATGTGCTCAGGGCTGGGCCCTGCCCAGGGAAGAAGAAGTTGTGCCTCCTGTGCAGGGGGAATTGCTGGGCTCAGGCCCTGCCCGTGGCTCTGGGGCCATTGCTGGGCCCCCGCAGCAGAGCCTGGGCCCTGCTGGGAGCCCTCCCTGCACACAGGGACACCCAGGGCTGAGGGCCCCTCTCAGCTGGGGCTCCTCTCCAGGCTGAACAGCCCCAGCTCCCTCAGCCTTTCCTGGGCACCCAGATGCTCCAGGCCCTTCCTCAGCTGCGCAGCCTCCGCTGGCCCCGCTCCAGGAGCTCCCTGGCCCTGCTGTGCTCAGGAGCTCAGAGTGTCTGGTTTAGGCTCAGCACAGGCACCTTGCTTCTAGTTCTAGCCCCAGGATTAACCTCCTCTTTCTAATCCTTTCGATTGCTGAGTTATTATCAGGCTTCAGGAGCTGGACTTCATTTTTATTGACCTGACTTAGCCTAAGCCAGGCCTGAATCCCCAGAAGACACAGTAAATATCAAACTCGGGGTCATTCAGAGTAGGCCTTGCTTTGCCTCATGGTTGGATGGGCTGGCTCAGCCTGTCCTAAATCTGTTCCCATTTGTGTAAATATTTGCAGCCAAACCTCCCCTTCCACCCACTGCAATCCCGAGTCTCACTATAAATGTGTCACCTTCGGCTCTGTGCTGCTGATCCCTGTTGGTTTTTCTGATATTTAAGCGCTCAGCCGGAGCAGAGTGACCTTCAGCCAACACCACTCAGGGATGACCTTCCTTACACTTTCCTTTCTACTTGCAGTGAAGAGAAGTTTATAATTTGATTTTTTGTGTGTGTGCGTGTATGTGTCAAGTGATCCTTTCAGAAAGAATCCTGCAAGTTACAATTCTGAGAAGGCTATGATTAGATTTTTGAACAGCAAAGAATTAACTTTAAATCTGAGAGCAGATAAAATATAAGGTTCTGCTTTGGCCCTTGCTTTCAGTAGCCCAGGGCAGTGGTGGCATTGCCCTCCCTGGAGAGGTTCAAAAACTCTTTAAATTCCCAGTGCCTCTGTCCCAGACCTGTTTAAAGAATTGCAGGTTAAGAAAAAAGCCCCAAACTTTAACCATTTGTGAAGTGTTTTCAGAAGGGTGGAAAAAGCTTAATTCAGGATAAACACATGTTGTACAATAAAATTCCAGCACCAAGTGGTATAAAAATGCCCTCTGGAGCCTGTTAAAAGGAGGAGTAGGGTTTCCCATCAGAAACAACATTTTGATGAAACATTTCCCCTGTGGTGCTGTGATGCTGCACTTCCCATGCTCAGTTCTAAAAGGGTCAAAGAAAACTTCAAGACCAAAATTCTCATTTTTGTGTCCCTCTTTTGTAAAGAAAAGCTACTGTAAGTACAGTAGGCTGTGACACACAGCCACTTTAAAATATCTTTTTCTTGTTCAGGTCTTGTTTCTAGCTAAATATATTTATCCCAAGACATGAAGTATTCCCCAAGTGACTCTTGTTCTTAAAATACACTTCAGCAAAGGTCAGCTTAGCCCCTTACAGCACCATTTTAGAGGAGAACATGACCATGCATTTTTCAGCTTGTCTTCCCAAACCCATCTGGAAGCCTCTCCAAGCAGATCATAGGCTGAACATGTGAAAATATGTCCCAAGGTTCCCTGAGGATTTTAACCAAGACACTGAAACAGGGAAAAAAAATTCTGGCTTGGTCTCCAGCTGATAGAAATCAGCCTGGATTCCTCAGCTCCAGCCCAGCTCCTTGGATTTATCCTAGCTGGGGATGCAGGGGATGTGGAGGAAGTTATTTCACTGAATTGACTGCTTTGTCAAAAAGATTAACCTGAAACATTTCCACTGTTTCAGAGCAAATCTCTGTTGCCAGCCCTGGAAAAGGTTTCATTCATCAGGACATGATTAATGAGGGCTGGCAGCTCCATACAGGATTCGGGATTTTTATTTTTTTTTTTTTTTGGGTACAGATCTGATATGATTTAAGTTGGGCTGAGTTGTTTTATACACACTTTCTGGGAGCTGAGAGCACTTTGAGTGACTAATTCCTTCAGCTGGAGATTGCCTCTTGGAATTTATGATGGGGCAGGTTTAACTTGAGCATTTTGGTGGATTACACTGTAGAATAAATAAACACAAGGTAATAGATTTAAAAAGCTGTGAAGCTGCAGGATGGGTGAGAGAGTGTTGGGAATATGAATAATGGAACTTGGATGGTCCTTAAGGTCCCTTCCCATGCAAACCATCCTGGGATTCCATGATCAGTGAAATCAAAAACCTTACAGCAAAATAGAAGTACAGGATTTGAGTTAAACAAGCAAATTCAATTCTCCAATTTCCTTTTCAGCTTTTTAGGGCCTTTTTTCCCCCTGTAATGTTTAATGGTTCTGGATGGTTTTCATTCAACAATAAGTGGAGGGAGAATTGATTTTGCCTTCATTTATGTAGCAGGAGCTGTTTGTTCATATGATTCCTTTATGTGCTTTCTGGCATGCCATATGTGCTGCTGCAACCCAGCAAGAAGTGCAGGGTTTTGAGCTGTGTAAAAAAGGTTTGAAGATATCTCAGCTGTATCTCAGCGTTTCTAAAGGAGTTGTTTAAATGTGCAGGTTAGAAATGTGTGTTGTCTGTAATTGACTTCTTCTTGACCTGTGCCCATTTATCAGCTGAAAGAGAACATTTTTATTCCTGTTAGCAGGAATCAGTCCAGGCTTGGTGCTGTCTCTGTGAAGCACTGAGTGGGAGGGGAATGGGGACACAGTTTGTGAAATGTCACCGGTGTAAACACATCCTCCTGAGCCTCAGGCACAGGAGCAGCCAGCACATGGATTTTCTTCAGGCAGGGGGAGGCTGGCAGGTACTTCTGACAGAATTATCCAACCAGAAGAGTGTTTTCAGTCCAGAGAGGGCAAAATATGGCAGTATTTTCTTAAATTTGTAGCCATGTCTGGTTAATCTTGACTATTTAGCCCCAGTTTTTCCTCCTGAATGTAATGCTGGTGACTTCTGACCCTTCATTAAATGCTTAAATGCAGACTTTTTTTTGTTGGCTTCTTCAGTCTTGGCTCATTTGACTCTTTCCTTGCTCTTACTTATAACTTTTGAAGTTTTTGGGTCACTTCAGTCCTGTTGCAAGCCCAGAGGGTTCAGCGAGGCTGCTCAGGGTGGGTTGGGGAGCTGCTCACGTTACAAAGAGAAGAGCTGCCAGTTATTTGTTTTACCTGTCAGCAAACAAAATGCAGATGGAAGAACTGAGTGGTCTCAGCCTCTGCTGAGAGCTGGAAAACACTCAGAATTTTACAAGCAAAGAGCGGAGAAGCTGAGCTGGTTTCACTGCAGAACAAAACTGGAAAGCACAGAGGAAAAAGCAGAAGAAGTTGGAGGCTCAGATCTCCAAAAGCCACCAAGCCAATTGCAGCACGAGAGTTTGGATTTGTTAAGGATTGTGTGAGGCTCTGGGAATTCTCCCTGCTTTAGACATTTGATATTTCTTTCAATGTCTTGTTAATGAAGCTGGGAAAGTGCCCGTTTCAAGGCTACTTTTCTTCAGAAGGGCTAAATAAAAGTCACCATCTGCTACCAAATCACTGCAGAAAAACAAGTTTCCCTCTAATCTCAATTCCTCTCTAAGCCTTGAGGTCATGCTGGTAATTGCTGACATTCCCTGAGCTCCTGTGTAAATTTTACCATCATGTCAGCAGAAGTTGTCCAAAATCCCTTGCCATGAGAAGCTGGGAAGGTGGGGGCACAGAGTGCTTTTACCTAAGGAATTCCCTTTTAACAGCTGAGCAGAGGAAGAAATTGTTTTTCTGGGAGCAGGAATTGTGTAGCAGTTGTGGAGCTGGGGCATCACAAGCATTCCAGGTGTTCCTGCTGGAGTTTGTTCCCATTTCCTGAAGCTCCTCTGCACTTTGTACTTTGGTGAGGTCAAATCTCTCAGGCCCTGCCTTGGAGCACATTGAAACCCCTTTTGGCTTAGGTTTTGACACAATTTTTCAGTATTTCCTGGTGTCTGCTGACCTTTCTCAGGGCTGCTTGGAATGGGAAGTCAATCCTGTCCATCTCTGCAAGAAAATTAAATGCTTGTTTGCCTTAACTGGCAGGGATTTGCAGCTGGCACCGGGAGCCTGCCCACTGCACACAGATGATTTTTGCTGCTTCCCTGCTGGAAAGCAACTGGGTAACTGTCATCTCCTTCAACTCCTCCGTGCTTTGGAGAGCTGCTGTGCCAGCTGCCAAAGCCTGACTGGTGGTTTTAATGGAATACTCTCTCCCTGGCATCCAGATTGATGCAGAAACAGGGCAGCAACCGCTTGAAAGGAAAGCTTTGTCCACTGATGAGGCTTCAGAAGGTAAAACCCCAGCGTTTCCACTGTAAAAATCCCATTTTGGAGGAGTTTTTCAGCTGTTGTCTGAGGCAGTTGCACATGCATAGGTAACAGCAGAGCAGCTGTGGTGAGGAGCCTGTTTGAAGGGAGCAGAAGGAGTAGCTGTGATGTGTCTGATATCACTGAAACACCGTGGGATGGCTGCAGGAGGGGGTGCTGGAGCTCATGGGGATGACACATCCCATTGCTCTTTCCAAATGATGTTTATTAGTGCTGGGGAAAGGGAAGGGACAGCCCCTGGGAGTCTCAGAGCAGGCCCTGTCTGGGGTGCAGACGGTTCTGTGGGGTGTGGGAGAGGAAATTGTCAGCACTTTGGGGGGGTGAGAAGGGGCCACTGAGCTCTGAGAAAATCCACGGCAGCGTAGAGGTTTTCCTTTTGTTAATTTTAGATTCTGTGTCTGTGTTTGCAGTCCTGAAGTTTCTTTTTTTATGTTTCACTCAAACTGGGAGTGATTCAGAGTTGTTGGTGAGCTTAGACTGAAGGAGGCTTTAGATAGAGACAAGAAATAATGAGGGATTTCCCACTCTGTCCGTGCTAGGAGGCGTTTCTGTTGTGCCAAGCTGCTGGGGTGGCCTGAGGAAAGGCTTGGACTCCCAATATCTCCAGTGTCTATCATCCATCCTGGACAAGGGGAAGAAAAAATTCCTTCTCCTTCATCCCTCCATCTCTATCATGTCTCTGGTCCCCACGGTCACTAATTAGTGGAAAGCCAAATGAGGCTCATCCAAGTCAAGCAAGGCGAGGTGGATTGGATTTCCATCCCTTGCTCTTTGAGCTCTTACTCCAGGCACAACCAGAGCAGGGATGTTTGAAGAGGCTGTGGGCTCTCCATCCCAGAGGTTTTCCAGGATTTAGCAGCTCCAGGCCAGCCCAAGTGAGGTGGTGTGAAAAGAAGGAGAGTTTTGGAGCAGGGGTAGGGAAAAAACCCTGGAGTGCTGTTTTGGGAAGCACCTGCCAGCTGAAGGGCTTCATTTCCTGCTTCCTGCCCACACTCCTGTGGGAGCTGGGATCCAGACACGGACTGGGATGAAACTGGATAACCCCTCTAAAAGTAAATATGGCTGTATTATATTTCAGGGTTTCTTGGGAACGTATTATGTGAGACAGGAAAAAATTACGTTCGGCAGGGTGGGAATTTTTTCCACGTCTCCTCTGTTGACATTTCTTCCAAAGTTTGGGTACTGCTAAGATCAGCAGTTTCCTATGGGAAAAAATGGCAACAGAACATGACTCTTGAATAAGAAAGAAAAATAAAGCACTTTTAGTTTGTTACTTAATGCCTATGAAAGTGATTAGTGAGAGAGTACAAATCCAGAAAATAAATGGTCTGGAGCCTCCAAAATCGAACTTGCTGCAGAATGATTTAGGAATTCAGTGTAGTAGTTTCCATGCCAGAAATCAAATATTCCACAGGAGTTCGAGCTGAATTTACTGAGCACAATGTATTAAAAAGCTCTACTCCATGCATTATCTCACTCTCTGAGAAAAAAGCCTCCTATTCCCTCTCTGTGCCTCAGAGGACCACTTGCTTCAGTTCATTTTTAAGGTCACTGAGATGAATTCATTTGCATTCCCAGTCAGAAATGCCATAAATTGTTTGATCAAAACCCTGCTTTTTTATTTTTTGTCAGTCTTCCCACTCGTTTTATGTAATCTCAATTTGGTATTTTTGGAAATCAGGCCTGCCAGGCCACGTCTTGCACTGATACCAACTCACGGTGGAAGTCTCCAGGGATTCAGGGTCTCGGAAACCCAAACAGGCAGAGCCAGTGTCCTTAAAGGAACACTGTTTGCATAGGGAGTGTTCTGTTTCCCTAAAGGTTACAAATTTTGATGCTAATTGCCAATCTTAGAGAAAGGCATTTAAGAATATTTCCTGTTGATCTCCCTGTCAGCATCCATTTCCCAGCAAAATGTGTGTTTCCCTGTAAACCTCAGAGACTGGGATTGGAAAATAGTTACTTTAATAATGGCTTTGCCCAGCACTGCCTGAAATATTTTTGTAAATAGTGTCAGTGTAACAAGTTTTGTGAGGAGAAAAAAATCTCTTCAGAGGTTTGCAGTTGGAACAGAACTGCTTATAATAAAGGTTATGGACCTGTGGAATCATGGAATGGTTTGGGTTGGGAGGGACCTTAAAGCCCATCCAGTTGCAACCATGTGCAGGGATATCCTCCATGGAGCAGGCTGTTCCTGTCCAGCCTGGCCTTGGGCACTGCCAGGGATCCAGGGGCAGCCACAGCTGCTCTGGGAAATCCATCCCAGGGCCTGCCCACCCTGCCAGGGAACAATTCCTGCCCAGTATCCCATCCATCTCTGCACTCTGACAGTGGGAAACCATTCCCTGTGTCCTGGCACTCCAGGTCCTCATCCACAGTCCCTCTTTATCTTCCTTGTAGGCTCCCTTCAGACACTCCTTTCTCCTCCTTGCTTGGTATCCTAAAAACCTCATCCTGAGAGGAATCAATGCCCAGGAATTCCAGGGTAATTGTAGGAATGCAATTGTAGAGGCAGAGAAAAGCAGGACCGAGGTGCTCAGCGTTGCTGCCAGCTGCTGGAACCATGGAAATGACCCCAGGAAATCAACCCCTCCTCCCCAGAAAGGCAGTAGGAGCACAACGAGGTGCTGAATAAGGGCTGAACTCCTCAGGTTTGTGGCTCACACGATGAAGGATAGGCTGGAGAGCTGGCTCCAAACCCCAGGGACTGGGATATATTTAGGAATAGTGGTGTTGCTTTTCTCTACACAGGTCTGGAAAGTGTGGTCTTGGTGCTGCAGTCAGGAGACAATGGTTCATTCTCTCTTTTGTTTTGATGATGGAAGACTTGCCTGCAGTGGGAGCTGGCTGAGAGCTCCTCCCCTGTGGCCTCTGGCTCTTGGCTATTTTCTTTTATTACTTGTGGAGAGAAAAATCACAGTGGCCTTTTCAGTGAGAGTGAGGGCAG
This sequence comes from Cettia cetti, assembly GCA_013401135.1. Lineage (NCBI taxonomy): Eukaryota > Metazoa > Chordata > Aves > Passeriformes > Sylviidae > Cettia > Cettia cetti. The sequence continues at coordinate 28,000 of VZUI01091306.1, forward strand.
AACTCACTGCAGCCTTTCAGGGCCTGGAAAAACAGCAGGGGCACCTCTTACATGGGCACAGAGAGACAGGACAAGGTTTTGAACTGAAGAGGGGAGATTTAGGTGAGATACTGGGAGGGAATTGTTCCCTGGGAGGGTGGGCAGGCCCTTGCACAGGGTGCCCAGAGAAGCTGGATCCCTGGAAGTGTCCAAGGCCAGGCTGGACCAGGAACAGCCTGGGACAGTGGAAGGTGTCCCTGCCCGTAGCAGGGGTGGCACTGGGTGGCTTTAAGTCCCTTTCATCCCAAACCAGCGTGGCATTCTGTGTCTGCAGATTCCAGAAGTGGCATCAGAGCCCCACCCCAAAAGCTTACACCCAAATCCAGTGTAATTAGGAATTAAAGGCAATCTGCTGCTAGGGAAGTGAGTGATGCTGAGCCAGTGACTGCTGGAAGTGCCCAGGATTAGCTTCCAAGATCCCAGGCTTGTTTTACAACCTGTGAAAGGAGCTCAGTTACCTTGGGCCATCCCTTCCCCGAGCACTGTCCCAGCAAACACGGCTGCTCTCATTGCTGGGGCTCAGCTACCTCGTGTTTCTCCACTCAAGTTTAATAACAGTGTGATTTAAGCAGGATTTCACCATGGATGTCTCAGCTCTCCTTCCCTCCTTGCTTTTATATGGAATTTTTTCCGTGACTTGTCCAGGAGAAGAACAGTTTGTCTGCAATGTGAATCCAGACAAATTTTGGCAGGCGGCTCTGTGAAAAGGGCATTTGAAAACCTGATGCACTTTAGGTATGCAGCTCTTTAAAGTGATGGAATAGGCTGAGTAACAACTTCTACTTGGTGGTTTCTTGGCTTAAAAATAAAATATTTTTAACAAACTAGTTTGGAGACAATATTTTGCTTTTGATATCGCTCTTTTTTTTTTTTTTTTTGAAAAGAAATGATAGAATTTATTGTGCTGGTGCGTTTATCTTGGTGAATTCTTTTGTCCATAGTTGGTGTATTTCTAAATCTTGCCTTTCTTCTTATAGTACATATGGAAGGATTCTCAGTTTGGAAGGAGGGCTATATATGGAATATACTCACCAAAAGGAAAATAAACCCAAACTGAAAATCCTTTTGGCTCCATGTCGAAAAAGTTAAAGGTCTGGATCCAAGAGAAACACAGCAGTTTCTGTATGAAGGGATTGCTATAATGTGAATAACATAATTAATATAATGTAACACACACATCTGGGGTTGCCTGGAGGATTTCTGCTGCAGAGGAACTCTAATGACAGACAGATGTTTTACCTCAAGTTCTTTCAGATCTGGTTCAAAAGCTGAGTTTCCATTGTTGCTTCTCCTTCCCTGAACCAACAGAAATGTGTTTTATAGTGGTGCCAAAATGGGTTTCAAAGGATGCTGGCAGCTCCCAGGAATCAGATCCCATTTTGCTCCTTGCTTTTGGCAATGACCTGTACACTCACCATGATATTTTTCACTGCCATGAATGGATTTTTGGTATTTTTGATATAATCCCTCTTTTTAAGGGTGTGTGAAATGGGATATTTTAAATAAATGTGTGGGGTTTTCATCCAGCAGAGGTACAGATGGCAGTGTCAGACTGCAGCTGAGGGTGTGGGGAGAACCACACAATATCCTGTGCTGGGAGGGACACACAGGGATCATTGATCCAACTCCTGATCCCAACAATTCCACCCTGGGCATCCCTGGGAGTATTCAAACCCTCCTGGAGCTGTGGCAGCCTCGGGGCCGTGCCCGTTCCCTGGGGAGCCTGGGCAGTGCCAGCAGCCTCTGGGGGAAGCAGAGCCTTTCTCTGATCCCCAACCTAAACCCTGCTCTGGCACGAGCAAAGAGAACTCGTTTGTAAAGTCCTTGTGCTGGACAAAGAGCAAAAATGCAGTGGCTCATTAAAATCCAGCCCTGGGATTGCTGGGTTTTATCAGGGCAGTGTTTCCCACCTGGGATTAACTCGCTGGGAGAAGATACAGGAGGAATAAAAGAAACTGGCAGTTCTCATAGCCCTGATTTGGAGGCTGCTTATGCAATCTGAGACCTTCAGTGCAAAATCAATTATGAAGAAAAGAACCAGGCACCGAGCAAGGCAAACATTATTGCTTTAGAGCTGTTTCATTATGGATCGATTGCCCAACGTCTCTGCTGTCATCCTTCTCCTCCTCATACCCTGCTCCCAGGAACATGGAGAAATCCAGGAAGATTCCTTGTTCCTAATCGCTCTGTGCCTGCCAGCAAGCTGGAATTTGCCTAATTAAATCAGGTTTTTAATTAAAATACAGGATTTTCAATGGAGTTTTGCACCATATTGTGGAATTTTGTTTTTAAATAACTAAAACATCATTGCACCTTCATGGAGCTCTTGCTCTGCTCATTATTTGGAAATAATTCCAGGTATTGGACTGTTCCCTAAACCTTCAAGGGAGGAGGACTCAAGGGCAGAGTTTTGTGTCCCACATCTGGATGGCTAAAGTAAATTTGCTTTAATTTTCCTGGATGATTTTCATTTTGACATTTCAACCAGTAGAATTCTTTTTGTCAAAGCCTCTCTGGGGATCAGTGAATCTGTGTACCAAGGAGGTTGTGTGGAATTGTTTTGACAGGAGATTCTCAGGGAAAAGCCCAAATATTTTGGCCTGTTATTTCCAGGGGTTGGCTTTGAGGTAACTGCCCTCACCTTTTGGGTTTGGCCTTTATTTCATTGGGAATCTCTTAATATGAAATTACTTTAACAGGAAACTCTTGGCTGGGTTAACAGGCTCAGGTTGCTAAAAATGTCCATTGATCCTTTAGATGGCTGAAGAGAAAATTGATTGAGGAAGGCACCAGAGAGACTCTTTCAATATTGGAGGGTTTTAAGAAGTCTCTTTCTGGGTGTTTTCAGAAGGGGACATGCTGAAAATCAGATTAATTTGGGAAGTTTTGGCACAAGCAGAGCATGGGACAGCAGAGCCCCTTGGGAGTTGCCTGGTTTTCCCTGCTGCTTTATGCCTTCAAGGCCTTTGGTGGTTTATTCAGAGCTCCAACACCATCCTTCTCCTCCAGCCTGTTGTTTTTCACTTTCATGGCTTGCTGGAATGTCTTGTTGCTTTAATAAATTGCCTAAGCACAAAAGCAAGCCCTGCTTGGGTATTTCTGTTATCATTTCTCTGTGCTTCAGCAAACACGTGCTTTAGTCCAAAAAAATAGGAGGTAATTGGCAAATATACTGAGAGAGGCTATAGAAAGCTTTTTTGGACAATTTGGTTCCTCATCATGGTGGTAGGAAATGATATCCTTACGTCTTACTGAAATAATTAAATACAGTTTGCCAAAGGAAGTGTGGATGAGTCTGCCCTGCAAAGGTTTTGACGTTTTTAATGTGCCTTTATGGTCCTAAGAATGAAGCAAACAGGGAGAAAAACCCTCTCTTTAGTGTCTTTTGCATTCCGTGGAGGTAATTGAAAGAGTTGGAGAACTCTGGTTTTCATTAGAAGGGAAAGAAATTCCAATTTATTGAATCATTTCTGTTTGCAGGTTTATGAAATAGCTTATTTGTTCAGGCAAATGCCAAGAGGCATCTGCAGCTCTGATAACCTGAGACATTAACTCTGCTCAGACATTATTTTTGCTTACAGTCAGGAGAATAGAAAGTTGACAGGGAAATAATGTGTTTTAATGAAGTATTCATCGCTTCTCCCCATTTTTCATCATTAAAACATCCATTTCAATTTAGAAATGGACCTGGGAAGTCATGAAATCTCTCACGCAGAACAGATGGTTTGCAGTGCAGATGGAAAAAATTCAAGCTGTTCCTAAACATCAGCCTGTGTATTTTAAGCAATTAACTGCTTTTTCTGGAGGTACAATGGGTCAATTCCTTTTTTCTTTTGGCATGGCAGAGGTGAGTTGCCCAGAGTGAGTAAGCTCATATTTTGTTTTCAACCAGCTAAATGAAGCACATATTTAAAATACTGCATTTGATTGAACAGAAAGGGGAATTATTTTGGTAGATTTCAGGGCAGTTCAAAAGGATTTTGGGGCATTTTTGTGGTTCTCTTTTCCTAACTAATGAGGGCTTCTCGAGGTTCCTTTGTGGGCCACAGTCACAAAGGAGTTTTGCATCCAAGTCTCCTGTTTCTCTGGATGAGATTCTCCTCCTGCTTCCTCTGGAGGTGGGAGGACAGGGTGTGATTGCTCAGTGTTGCTGTGCTGGTGTTAATTAGCTCGTTAATTTGTCGGGATGCTCGCTGTGGTTGCATTTAACATATGGCTGTGTTTGGCAGGGGCGTGACCTGGAGGAGCTGGTGTCTATGTATATCTGTATTATATACATTTACATTTATTGCTTTTTTATCCATCTCCTCTGCTGGAGCAGTTGAGGGTCACTAATGAGATTTCATGAGGTGAATGGAGAGGGAATTTTAAATGGGCCAATAGTGACAGGAGGAGGGGGAATGGTTTTAAACAGAGGGCAGGGCTGGATGGAATATTAGGAAGGAATTGTTCCCTGGGAGGGGGGGGAAGCCCTGGCACAGGGTGCCCAGAGCAGCTGTGGCTGCCCCTGGATCCCTGGCAGTGTCCCAAAGCAAGGATTGCCTGCACATAGTGTGATTTTCATGGAACTGGAGCAGGTGCCAGCCATTGGATTTGCTCCTGATCGGAGCTTTTGGTGGGGGATTCCCTTTTCTCTTTGTGTGCTTGCTGTGGTCCAACACACACCTGGGAAACACTGGGCAGTGCATTTTATTCTCCAAGATAATCCTTTCAGGAACATTCCTAAACTATCCTGTGAGGCTTTATGCTTCCTGATAATCTAGGATCATGGATTCATTGGAAGGGCTGGGTTGGAAGGGACCTTAAATCCCACCCAGTGCCACCCCTGTCATGGGCAGGGACACCTTCCACTGTCCCAGGCTGCTCCCAGCCCCAGTGTCCAGCCTGGCCTTGGGCACTGCCAGGGATCCAGGGGCAGCCACAGCT